>RJWJ010006783.1:0-60863 GCA_004363605.1 Indri indri | reverse complement strand
GCCTCCCGAGTAGCTGGGACTACAGGCATGCGCCACCATGCCCGGCTAATTTTTTTTCTATATATATTTTTAGCTGTCCAATTAATTTCTTTCTATTTTTGGTAGAGACGGGGTCTCGCTCTTGCTCAGGCTGGTCTCGAACTCCTGAGCTCAGAACGATCCGCCCGCCTCGGCCTCCCAGAGTGCTAGGATTACAGGCATGAGCCACCACGCCTGGCCCGATTTTTTTAATAAAGTAGTAAATAAAAAATTTCAGGAGATCGAATCATTCTATACAAATAGGAATTCTAATAATAAATTGGTACAAGTATAGGAAGACAGAGGTTGGTGATCCTTTATCTTGTAGATGAAAAAAAATTGGAACCTAATAATAATATAGGCATGTATTTTTTTATAGTTCTTGGCTTTGGCTATTTTTATAATTTTTGCCCCTTTATGTTTGAAGTAGATATTAAATTAGATGTACTTGCCACTAGAGATATTCTGAACAGGTGACAACAAGGAACTTGTCCCTATTGTGTTGTTACTTGTATGATTGTGTGATTTTTTTTTTTCTTCCATAATCCACAGTGGAGGTAATGGGTATATTAAAAGTATTATAAACCAAATATTAAGTATGATAGTGAAAAACAAACTACTTAATTTGATAAATCATTTCTATTACCTTGGAAAAAATAAAGGTCCCCATCAATCCCCAAAATTAAAATTTTCCCTTAATTGAAATTTTTATGTAGTTTAAAATAATACTTTATATAATAACAAATTTTTCAGTGTTGAATCAAGAAGAAATCAGTTGCATTCATTTACTTAAAAATAATATTAAATCCCATAGGACACCATAATTTTTATGTTTTTAATAAAATATAACAAATGAGATTATAACAATCATATTGTATAAGTAATAGTTTTGCCTAGAAACACTCTGTTGCTTTAATTTGGTGTCACTAGAAAAGGTTAAGTGTTTCGAAGTAATTAGTAAAACATTGGAAAGTCATTTTACTATAAAATCACAATTTTTTTTTATATTGAATGTTTATTACCTTTTGGGAACAGACCAGTCTTTGAGAGATAACTGAGTTCAGTTATCTTTACATAATGGAATTGAGAAAACTTGAAAAATTTGATTAGAGTTTTCTACTTTATGGTTTATAAGATAAAATAGCCTAATGGCATTTTTTGTCTTGTTTTTATAAACTTGTCATGTGATCCATCTAGGCTTACTGGTTCTGAAAGCAAAAAAGTGATGGACAGAAAGTCATATCTAAAGTTGGACATAGCTTTATTCAAACAAGAAAAGTTTTAGCTGATAAGTAAGATAAAGCACTATTTATTAACATTTAGTATTTCCCAGTTAACATTTTAGGATATATTATTAATAGTAAGAGCAAGGGTAAGAGCTGTCTATGATCTTGAGCCCGTCTTGACTTCCCTATATCTTCTTTGTAAAATGAAGAGGAAAATACTAGTACCTATGGGAAAGGGTTGTTTAGGCATTAAATGGTGTAGTGGGCAAAGATCTATGAATGGCTAATAAGCACTTAAATGGATGCTAAGTATTTTTAGCTATCAGGGAAATACGATTAGGACCCAGTGGTATATCACTACGCACTAGAATAGCTAAAGTTAAAGACTGGAGATAATAAACGTTGCCAAGGACGTGGCAAAACCAGTACTCATGTACTGTTGAAGGGAGTGTAAATAATATAAGCACTGTAGGACTAGATCTGGCTATTTCTTATAAATCTGTATGCTCAGAAATTCTGATAGGTGGAACCTATACTACACCTATAGTAAAGTATAATATTAATGATAGAATCTAGGTAGTGAATATATATAATGTGTTTTCACCTTTTTTGTGTATTTGAAAATCTCCATAATGTTGGGAAAACAAAGAATCTTTTATTCCAAGATTTAAAAAAATATGTAGTCACTAATTGAAACTTTTAAAAATGTTTTAAATACATTCACATGTATAAATGAAAAAATCTTGTCCCATATTCTATTTTATCACCATGTGATAAAATAACACAGAAATGCTAATGTCCAAAACAGTGTGTCATAACATTCACAGTCCAGATCTTTCATGAACATATTACACCGTTTCAGTAGATTTCTAAATGGGTTTTATTTGAGGAGCTCTCTCTTGGTTTGCTTCTAAGACCTCCTGCTATCATTTGAGGCTGGTTTTGTGCAGAGGATGAAAGAACTTTCCCCTTCTTTTTTGTTTATGATATACCAGAAAAAGAGAAATCAGAAATAAACATGTGAAAATTTATCTCACCATAAGAAGAAAACATACGGTTTTCCTTGTTCCTTTCCAGGTGGTGGAGCTATTGTTAGCTCGAGGAGCAAATAAAGAGCACAGGAATGTTTCTGATTACACGCCTTTAAGCCTGGCTGCTTCTGGTGGCTATGTGAACATCATCAAAATATTACTAAATGCAGGAGCTGAGATTAATTCTAGGCAAGTTTTTTTTTCTTTCTATGAGGCCTTTCAGAATGTAAGTAAGAGTATTATTTAGTTATTTGTAGAACACCTTTTGTAATACCATATTTAGTAAATTCATTCATTATACATTTAGAATCCAATATGTTAGAGATTTTTGAGATTACTGTATTCCTTATTAAATGTAAACACACTTTTCTTAGGCATTTTTATTAAGCAAGCAAATGCATGCTTTAAGATGGAAAGTCTATCCTAATAATAACTTCATAACTTAATCACCTAGCTCAAATCATTATGTTGAACGAAATACAGAAAATATTCTAGTAAAAGATTTTTAATGAAGTCTTTGTAGTATCTCAAAGACTTACTAGGGCTGAGAAGAATGGTTATTTTAATAACCCTGAAAAATAAAGAATCTTACATTAGGATTCTATATCATCATCTAATTTTTCTGGGTCATTTAAAATGTATGTTTTTCCTTTTGTTCTCCCCGTATCTTCACCCCAGAACTGGTAGCAAATTGGGCATTTCTCCTCTGATGTTAGCAGCTATGAATGGGCATACAGCTGCCGTTAAGCTCCTGTTAGACATGGGCTCTGACATAAATGCTCAAATAGAAACCAATCGGAACACTGCCCTTACCTTAGCCTGCTTCCAAGGAAGAACCGAAGTGGTTAGTCTTCTGCTTGATAGAAAAGCAAATGTTGAACACAGAGCTAAGGTAAGAAAAAGTCCGAGATTCACACATGGATTTATTGCTTTGATATTTAGGGTGTATAGTAGCAACATGCTAATTATAATTTTGGTACTTTCTAGTAGCATTTATCTCCTACCTACATATTCCGTCAGAAATCATTCTGTATGACTCACTCAAGCATTAACTCTTGAAAATACCTCAGCAATACATTTTTATAGGCAATAATGCCATTAGGGTTATCTGCTGAAAAAGTTGTACTATTTTGAAAGGAAAGGCAGGGGAACATTTATTGAGTGTCACTTATATGCCAAGTGCTTGCATCTTATAGAACCTTTTTTTTTAGAACACCATTGAGATCAGGTACAATTATTTTCTTTAATAGATCAGACTAACTCAAAGACGCTAACAAGTGTCAGTGATGAAATTCCGTTGTGCTTTTTAACAACTGTACCATATTGCTTCCTCAGATTGTTATTCTTTAACATTTTAGCTCTTTCCAGTCTTTTATGTGTTGTTTTTTTTATTTTCCATTAAACCTAGACTGGCCTTACACCACTAATGGAAGCTGCCTCTGGTGGATATGCAGAGGTGGGCCGAGTTCTTTTGGATAAAGGTGCTGATGTTAATGCCCCTCCAGTTCCCTCCTCGAGAGATACAGCTTTAACCATAGCAGCAGATAAAGGGCATTATAAATTCTGTGAGCTTCTTATTGGCAGGTATGCGATTACTATACTGTTCGTATATGAACACAAGTGTTACTAGTGATTACCATTCTTTCTGGGCAATTGTACTGTTAAAAAATTAAATGTGGGCCAGGTGCAGTGGCTCACGCCTGTAATACCAGCACTTTGGAAGGCCAAGGTGGAGGATTGCTTGAGCCCAGGAGTATTAGACCCACCTGGGAAACATAACAAAATCTTGTCTCCACAAAAAATTACAAGGAAAAAAAAAAAAAAAAGGCATGGCGGTGTGTGCTTATAGTCCCAGCTACTTGGGAGGCTGAGGCAGGAGGATTGCCTGAGAGCCGGACTTCGAGGTTGCAGTGAGCTATGATTGGGCCACTGCTGGGGTGACAAGGGAGACTCAGTCTCTTTAAAAAACAAAAGCAAACAAATCAAACATGGTTACTTCTGCTTCTATAATCTACAAGTCTTTTTTTCCCAAACCTGCTTGCTGTTTTCCAACCATCCAGAGCTATGCTATATTGTCCAATTTGTTTCAATGCATCCTAAAAATAGTTTTCTTTATTACCTGCATACATTTTTAAAGTCCTACATCAATTAGCTATTTGAACATCCAGCTGTTGTCATCCATACTCACATCTCTCATACAATTTGAGTTTTACGAAGAGTATTAGTCCAAGTCCTAAAAGTCTGGCAGCGATCTAAGACTTCATTGTTGATTTTCTTGTTCTTCACAGTACTTTAGGCTTTTGGGTGATAGTTATCGAACTGTTCAAGGTGTCAGACAGGATACAAGATAGTTTCTACTTTGTTAGTTAGAAGTTATGGAACTGTTCAAGGTGTCAGACAGGATACAAGATAGTTTCTACTTTGTTAGTTAGAAGTTATCTACCAGTCTTCCCAAGATGCTTGTCTGCTTAACTGGATTTCCTATAGTCTTAAAGACCTTTGTGTATGGTATTCTGAGCAGTAGTATTTGGTAGTAACTGCAATGAACTGTTATTCACCCTGAATCTTCTCATCTACCATGATGCCCACTGAATGCTAAACCTGCATGTTATTCTTAGATTCGTCTTTTTCTGAAGCTACGTACTTCAGATACAGATTGAGCATCCCTAATTTAAAAAGCTCCAAAATCCCAAACGTTTTGACCACTGACATGATGCTCAAAGGAAAAGCTTACTGGAGCTTTTCAGAGTCTGGACTTCGGAGTAGGGATACTCAGCCTGTGCACCAATATAAATCATCTGAAACAAATACGATTGCCTCATAGGATACTGTTTGTGTAGTATAATTCTGAGAGAAAGACATTCTAGTCCTCAAACATTAAAAACAATTTTTATCTTTACAGAATATTTTCACATGATAATAGTTGATTTTTATTACCTATATTATTTCATTTTATTTAAGACAGTGCTGACTATGTCATTCATTTTTAGGGGTGCTCATATTGATGTACGTAACAAGAAGGGGAACACTCCATTGTGGCTAGCAGCAAATGGTGGACACCTCGATGTGGTTCAGTTACTGGTGCAAGCAGGTGCAGATGTTGATGCAGCAGATAACCGCAAGATAACTCCTCTTATGGCAGCATTTAGAAAGGTATATAAGTCTCTCATCCTCATTTATGTGGGTGTTTTTCACTTACACTAGGAAGTATGTGGTTTCATGATCACCAAAGACTCTCATTTTGTGATCTAGCAGCTATGATGAAAGCAGTAATATAACATGCAAGTAATTAGTCTGGCAACACTGAAAGGTAGATAGATACGGGTATTGCAGATAAGCCATTATTATTAACCATATTGGACATCAGAGTTAAGTAACTCCAAAAGCTGTTCTAGGCCGGGCGTGGTGGCTCATGCCTGTAATCCTAGCACTCTGGGAGGCCGAGGAGGGAGGATTGCTCAAGGTCAGTAGTTCGAGACCAGCCTGAGCAAGAGCAAGACCCCGTCTCTACTAAAAATAGAAAGAAATTAGATGGACAAGTAGAAATAGAAAAAATTAGCCAGGCGTGGTGGCATGCGCCTGTAGTCCCAGCTACTCGGGAGGCTGAGGCAGGAGTTTCGCTTGAGCCTAGGAGTTTGAAGTTGCTGTGAGCTAGGCTGACATCATAGCACTCTAGCTCAGGCAACAGAGCGAGACTGTGTCTCAGAAGAAAAAAAAAAAAGAGCTGTTCTATGTAGTATTTTCAAAATCTAGTTACAGTCTTAATCTTTCACAAAGTATAAGTCCAATTAAGCATAACTAATTGGAGGTACTTATTAATTATCCTCAATATTTGTTGGTAGATGAGTATTTTTTTGTATTAACACTACAGAGAAAAATATAACTTAAATTGCTTTATTTTAATAATTGATTTTAAATACTAGGAGTAAAGGAAGTATAAAATAAAAACCTAGCTACCAGTATTTTAAACGACTGAAAATCAGGTATACTACGTTGAGCAGTAGAAATAAAAATTTTGTGAAAGCAAAATAAACTTTCTTTCTGTACATTAGCACAGTGCTGTGTGTAAGTAATTTGATGGTTTGGTTGATAATACTTCATTGATTTCTTAAATGCAATTTTAGTTTGTTACTGGTAAAATCAGGTTACTGTTTCAGGGATTATAATTTTGAGTTCTGTCATTTGGAAATATGTAAGTAAAATCCAATGTAAATTCTAAAATGTTGAAAAATTTTAATATATAAATTATAGTACATTATCTCTTCCTTTTTCTTTTATTAGTCCCTTTGACTCTTGTTCTTTATTCTACCTCTTCCCTAGATAATGACTATATTTTTGTTTCTCAGCAATCAAACTTATTCTTTCTCACTTGGCTATCTACTTCTTCTCTAAGCAAGCTAGGCTGTCATTATGAAGTTAACCTTTCTAACCACTACACTGTATTAGTATCCTCATTGAGAACCTTTCTGTTTCTCCCCAGTCTCTGAAATCATTTGAAATGTAATCTTAGTTTGGTATTCAAAGCCACCATAATTTAGTGCTTTTAGATCTCATCTCCCATTATAAATCAATCCCTAATGTGAAGTTATTTTCTTCTTGCTTAGTCTTTCCCTTGTCCTATCTCTCACATCACCTTTGTTCTCATCTCATAGAATGCCCTTGTCTTTCCTTTTTCCAAAGGTACTCAGTCTTCAGATATAATTTGACTCTCTCCGCCTACACAAATTCTTTTCATCTTATATGAACACACATTGAGATCTCTTATCTCCCAGAGGTTGTACAAGTTCTACATTCCCTTATTGCCTTTATCATTCATTTTGATAATTATGTATTGTTATGTATTATTATTCTAATCGTTAGTTATTACTCTAATATTTAACTTATCTATTTTATAAGATATTTATCTTATCTTTCCAAATAGACTTTTATACTTCTTTGTATTCTTTCTACTATTTTTTTTTAGAACCTACCATGTATAGCTGTGATGACTGGATTATATAGGGTGCAGCAGCCATGTTTTTTAAGAAATGTACTTTAATCAGGGAAGTAAGATCCATACTCAAAGACAAGTAACTGTGTGACTTTTCCCCTGTAAATAGTTTAAAGACTGTAAAGTGTTGGAGAGATCATTAGGAAATGATGTGAGTGGTTTTTGAACTATTCATTGAAGGATAGCTATTGTTTTTAAGGAAAGTTTAAAAGATGCAGTCAAAAAAGAAGAGATAGAGAACATAATACTAAAGTTTAACAGCTGTTTATCCAGACTGACTAACTTACAAGTGTTGTGTCACAGAGCAATAGTGTTATTGGAGAAAGTGGGAACAAGTCTTGAATGCTAAAGATTTTCAGCTTTACTTAGATACTGAACTGTGTTATGGTAAATAATATAATCAATCATAGCTCATTCTTCGTGAACGAATATTTTCTTTATTTCATGCTGCCTAGGACAGTGCTATGTGTTTGTTTTTCATCTGAATGAAAAAACAAAATTGCTATTTCTACACTTTTAATACTTAGAATTGAAACTGGACACTCATGTCTAGGGAGTTAACAAGAAAAAAGATGAGGGTTTTTTTCCCGCTGCAGACATATCCCTCACTCCTTTTCTTTGTACTGATTTTTGAATTACTGTTTTTTTATTCAGAGCTATTTAGAATTTTAGGTCACATTATTCTGCACTTTTTTGTACAGAATGAACAAAATGATGATGAGAATGAACAGTGTAGATTTAACTCATTAGAAGCAAAGCCTGTCTCTTTTACTGCAAATACGCAGTTAAGTTTTTACTTTGTGGCACTAATGGTAACTACTGTTATAGTTCAGACAGACTGTGTAGATATATTGAATCCTGAAGGGCCTGTTTTCAATCTGACATTGATATCTATTTTTTAGGGTCATGTGAAGGTGGTGCGCTACTTAGTCAAAGAAGTCAATCAGTTTCCATCAGATTCTGAATGTATGAGATACATAGCAACCATCACTGATAAGGTAATATATTGTTCAAATTCATCCCACTATATGAGTGAAGAATTCCATTTGGTTAATATATTTCCCATGATAAGAGAAATTCTTAGTTTGACCGATAAAATGTGATATATAGCAGGTTTCATTTATCTGGTAGTTAGGAATGAAGTATGTATGCCATTTAAGAGACTCTTCTGGATTACCTTCATTACTTACCTAATGAATCAACAAAACATTCTGTGATAGAATTACTTTATCTTTTAAAGTAATGCATGAGTTAATTATGTCAACACTAAATATTTCAAAGCAAAATTATTTTTATTCATTAGTATTATCATCTATATATGTATATTTATCCAGACTGGTATCTATTTTGAAAGAGGAACGAGTCCAGTAGATTTTTATTTCCCAGCCAAAATGAACACAGTACTTTTAATGATGAGCAAGAAGTCTTAGACATGATATCCACATTAGGAAACTAACGTTTCAGTTTTAACTAAGTTTAAGAATGCATTGGTTAGGAATTTATCAGGAAAAGCAGGGAAGATAAAAATAAATCCTATTAGAAATCTAATTGAGATCTTCCCTTGGTGACATTTTGATTTAGAGTTTATAATAAAGTTTTAACATATGTCCCTGAAAATCCAAAGAGGTTAGCAAATCTAAAAATGTCTTCGTATTATGTTTTCACAGTTATTATTACATGATAGTGAGCTGCTTTTCCGAATAGGATTTTTTTTCCCTTTAGAGTCTCTCTGTGTCACCCAGGGTGGAGTCCAGTGGCCCAATCATAGCTCACTGTAACCTTGAATTTCTGGGCTCAAGCAATCTTCCTGCCTCAGCCTCCTGATCAGCTAGGACTATAGGTGTGCACCACCATGCCTGTATACCCCATGGGTTTTATTTAAAATAGCTAGATCACTGTGCCTGGCTCTAGTTTTCTCTATGACAATTAACATTCCTGTATACTATAGTTTTTTAGGGGGGAGAAGGGAGAAGAGTAAAAATTTTTAAAAAATGTTATATATTGTAATATTTTTAATAATATTAAAAATAAGATTGGGCATGGTGGCGTGTGCCTCTAGTCCTAGCTACTCTGTAGTCCAAGTTACTTGGGAGGGTGGGGTGGGAAGATCACTTGAGCCCAGGAGTTCGATGCTATAGTCTACTGTGATCATACCTGTGAATAGCCAACTGCGTTCCAGCCTGGGCAACATAGCAAGAAGTTATCTCTAAAAGAAATTAAAATGAAAAAACTAAAGTAAGAAATAAGGAAATATCCCTTTGCTCTCCCGAAATGTATTTTGAGAATGAAATTACTGTGGAAAAAGAACCTGTGTCCCTTATTAGTGATTCTTGTACATGAAGTTGTAGCAATAAAGCGGAAATATTTAAGAATAGTTCTTGCCAGATAAGTACTTTAGAAGTTTTTTATTCCGTTTTCTTTGTTGACATTTACCATAACCAGTTGACATAAATTATTATAGTTCTATTTGCTATATGATTTCTTACATTCAAATTTTAGGATAAATAACTATAGTTTCCCAAAATGCCAGTCTAATGAATATTAGTTTCAAGAACAATAGAAACTATTCTTTGCTTCTTTGCTTGCGTGTATTTTTAAATATACCATTTAAATTGTGCTTTTATTTGTGTCTTTTTTTGGCCTCCTTTCCCCTGCCATTGGTCTTTATTCCTTATGTTTGAGTACCTTAAAGATCTTCATGTCTTTAGGAATCTCTGTAAATGTGAATTGTTCTTTGAGCCTGGAAACATCTTAATTTTTCATTATAGGAAATGCTGAAGAAGTGTCATCTTTGTATGGAGTCAATAGTACAAGCCAAAGATAGACAGGCTGCTGAAGCAAACAAAAATGCCAGCATTTTGTTAGAGGAGTTAGACTTGGAAAAGGTAATGATAATCTTTACATATAAAAACCACCCTTTTTTTCCATCCTATTTTTTTTCTTCCCTTTATTTGTAATTCACTATTTTTTGTTTTTGATTTTGTTTTAAATTATGTACGTGGTTTTCTCTACACGTTCGGCTCAAAAAAGTAGAATTTTTAAATATCATTAAAGGCATTCTCTTTGTAATCGTATTAACAAAATTTTATTATAGGAATTGCATTGATTTGGAAGTCAGGAAACTTAGCTTCTAATTCTGGATTTTAGTCTTAATCTCAACTGATGATTTCTTAATCCTCAACCACAGCTGTGGTTCTTTTATCCCAGACCTTGTAATTTATTCCCAACAGATTTATCAGAAGTACCAAAGCATAACCAGCTATTGAAGTACAACCACTGGAATTTCTAATGAGTACGTTTTCTCAAATGGGTGACTTCTCTTGCACTTTTCTCTTTCAGGCAGACTACAGCATCACTCCCATCTATTTCCATGGGGAGTAAAATAGTCCAAAATGGCATATAGTTTGGACAGTCCCATAGCTTCTTCACTTTCTGTTTCCGCCAACTTTTCCCCAATAACTCTGTACTGTAGAACTTAATACAGATAATTAAGGAAAAGAACTGGTTTGACATTGAATATTATGGATCTGCCCTATTTCACCTTCTATAAAAAGGCCAAAAATGCTATAAAATTTAACGTGACTTTAAATTTATAAAGAAAATACTGTGACAATTGTGCGTATGCCTTTTTTTTTTTTTACTTGAGTCGGTTCCATTCTTTTTCACTATACATGCTGACTTTATTATGCTCTGTATTTCATCTTACATGAAGAAAATATGAATTATCCTAAGCATTTTATCCTAATTTAAATTAGAAAATACTAATTTCTGAAGAAATACATTGAAAATTAGAAGTTCTTCATTCTCAAAAATTTCTAGTTTATAATCCAATCAAACTAAAATTAGGTTTTTTGGCCATTTAAAATTTTAAAAGAACGTCAGCACATTGAGGAATGTTTTAATGATCGCTATAACTATCACTTGACTTATTTTTATATTCACTTTCATCTAACACTTGCTTAATGCCTACTGAATAACAGGCTGTATAATAGGGCTATTTGTGTGATAGATTATGTATTATTCTTATAAGTAAAAATATTACTACCCTCATTTTACAGATGGGAAAACAGAATCTGAGAGGTTAAGTAACTTGCTTAAACTAAGCTGAGATTAGAATCTAATTTTTTAATTCAAAATCCCCTACTTCCCTGCTCTTCCTTAATAGAACATAGCCCACTCTTATCTTCCTAAAGTATTGCAATATCCTATTTTTGCATTATCGTCTATTTTTAAATGTAAGAATCTTTAAGTAATAATTATTTTATGTATCTAGAAAGTGTCCTTTGTATACCTGACACATAGATAACTTATTAAATAAAATCTTTAATTTTTTTCATACCTTTGGTCTTGATACATTAAATTTAATATGTTTTGGGATTTACTGCGTACCTGTAGATTACAAATTCAGAAAGCAGCTTTTAGGAGATCTTATCTAGGATGTTTCTTTTCAGTCAATTTCAATTAAATTTTTTTTTCTTTGTAATAGATTTGTAAAGTTAAAAACCTGGTATGGTAACTAAGGTCTTTACCTCTTCAGTTGCCTGTACGGGCTTCTTTCCTCCCTTTCCCTTTCCCCCTTTCCTTTCCTCCTTTTCTTTCTCCACACTTGGATCAGGAACACTATAAGGACTTTTAAAACCCTGTGTGATCTGCTTACCCACAGCGCTCCTTCCCCTCTCTGACTTTACTTTTTATTATTCTTTCTCGTGCTTACTTTGCTCCCTTTGTACTGACCGTCCTCCTTTTGCTCTTGCTGTTAGTGTTTTCTACCGTGAATGTCTCTCAGGTGTCTTCATGGTTTAGTCTCCTTTCCACAAGCACCTTTTCTACTCTTCTTCCCTGATACATTTTTCACTTTAAAACGTTCTAAATATTACATTTTACTTAGTTATTTGTCTCTCCCCACCACTAGAATGTATGCGCCACAAAATAGTGCCTGGCATATAGTAGGGACTCAATAAATATTTGTTGACTGAATAAATATTCACATATGTTGTGATGGTGTCCTTTTTGAAAAACAGAACCATGCAATCATATTACTCTAAAACTTACTTTTCCCTCTCTAACTGATGGATATTGTCATTTGATAGTGATTTTTGATAAGTGTAAAATATTCCATAGTAAGTTTATTTCCAGTTTTTTGTCACTAAAAATAATATTGTAATAAACATCCTTATGCACATTTCCTTATATTTTGTTGCTTTTATTTTTACACAATAAACAATTCATAAGTTTTAAACTGTGCACCATCTGAGTAGCGCGATGAAATTTTGTATCATCCTGCTCTGTCCTGCCCAGGACATGAATCCTCCCTTTGTACAGCGTATCTAGACTGTTTACACTTTCCCCAGTCAATCGCTTAGCAGCCCTCTCAGTTATCAGATTGACCGTCATGGTATCTCAGTGCTTGTGTTCAGGTAACCCTTGTTTTACCTAATAATGGCCCCAAAGCCTTTAGAGTAGTGACGCCGGCATTGTTTTAATTGTTCTCTTTTATTGTTATTGTCATTAATCTCTCATTGTACCTAATTTGTAAATTAAACTTTAACATAGGTAACTATGTATAGGCAAAAAACATCGTATATATAGGTTTCAGTACTACCAAGGTTTCAGGCATCCACTAGAGGTCTTAGAATGTATTCCTCGTGAAGAAGTGGGTATTACCATATTTTTAATTTAGTAGATCCTTCCAGAATATTTTCCTCCTACTATCAGCAATGTCAATTCCTTGCATTCTTACCAGCATTTCTTAGCCTTATACTTTCAGTCATCTTAGATTTAAGAGAAGTCAAGAGAAGCTTCTTCCAAGTGCTATGGTATATTTTTTCTGTAATATTAAACTCAGATAAAGAATCTTATTAATAAATTAGATGTAAATTGATTCTCCTGTATACACTGTATACTTTCATAGACAGTTTTGATTGGGGGTGGTACATATATAAAATTCTGCATTATAGAGGAACCTTTTCTTTCCTGAACTCTAGCCCATATTTCTATTTGAAAGATTATCAGATTGGGTTCTTAAAGTTTGATTCTCTATTTTTTAATGATGATTTACATCTGGGTAAATGCACTTTTTTGGCCTTTTGAGATACATTACATTCTGGCTCCACAATTTTTGATTTAGGAGCATTGGAGTTGGTCTTGCCTGGCCTGAGTTAAGGTTCTACATGGGAACTTATTCCTTATATAAAAATGCTTCGATCGGCATTTCTAATTGAAAAATTGGGTTTATAAAAACTGCCGCTGAAAGCCCAGTGTGATTGTGTACGCCTGTAGTCCCAGATACTTGGGAGGCTAAGCCCAGGAGTTCAAGTCTAACCTTGGCAACATAGCAAGATCTCATCTCTAAAAAAGCGAAAAAAGAAAAAAGAAAGACTGTAGCCGAGGACACTGGCTGTTATATTCATCAGATTCTCTTATAGTTACTTATTCAGTAAACATTTATTTATTGAGCATTTACTATGAGGAAGGGTCCCTGCTTTGAATTAATTCCATCTAGTCGAACTATGGAATCCTCTTATAGTTCACTCCTTGCTGTCTTACGACATTAACAACTAGGTTATGTTCTTGGCTGTTAGAATCCCTAGAGAATAATTTTGATTTGCAGTTTTGATAGAGTAATTTTATCCCTTCCACTTCATTACTTAGTTTTTTCCTCTACCTTTTTCCTTGTAAACTTCCATATAACCTTTTAGGGAGCTAGATAGAGTGTATTTTTAAAATACGCCTATCCCATTCTCGGTTTCACACATTTCAATCTTTGATTATCACTTGCTGTCTTTTCAGTTTTATTCCCTCTAAAGAATTCCATCTCTAAGAATCCTGCCAATACTCTGCCTACCAATAAATGGTAGGAGCCTTTTATGTTATACTACCCTTTCTCTGTTTCTTACCCCTTTCTTTCTCCTTTTTCTTACTTGTACCTTAGTAACTAAATGTATCTAGAAAAAACACTCAATCTTGATGACTAATTTTACTTTAAATATGTGATAACAAACTCATTCATGCTGACCAGTAGTTGTATTTCTCCAGCCCTTTTGTGATGACTAACAGTTAAAATAATGTATTTCCCTAGTTTAATTTAGTCTCCCTTTCATCTAAACCACTGTTTTTTACTTTCCCCTTTATCCTCAGACTTCTGACACCTCCTCTTCTTCACCTTCAGTAGATAACCCTGCATCCTGAGAAAATTGAAGCATCAGAAGGAAACTTGCAAAGACTTGCCCTACCCATCTATGGTAGACCCATCAAGGTCACCTTCAATAGATGACCTTGCATCCTACATCAGTGAGAAAATTGAAGCACCAGACGAAAACTTCCAAAAACTTTCCCCATCCCATCTATCCTCCTACCAATACCTCCATCCGTATACTTCCTACCAGCGATGAGACAAACCTCTGGTAAACATTCTCTCCATTGTTTACTAGACACTCTCTGGTTTTCCCTACTCAACAACATTGTAAGCAATTTTCTTTCTCCTGTATTATTTGTTCCCATCTCCTGGATCATTTCTATCAGCATACAAGCTTATTTCTCCAAAAAACTTCTGTTGACTCTAGCCCCCTCACCTTAACTTTTTAGCTATGGACCAATTTTTCTGAAATCTTGGTGCCACTTTCAGCTTCTCACTTCTTTCTGCCTCCAATTCCCTACATCCATTAAATGGGTTAATATAGCAAATTCACTTAGACCAGTGCCTGGCATATATTAACCCCTGTACATGTTAACTGTATCAATATCATCATCATCATCATCACCTTTTATTTAGCTTTTTGGCAGTCTCTGTATCTGAGCCTTCTATTCCATCCTCTTCCTCTAAGTTTTCACATCTCACCTGAAGTAATTGACAATAGGATTCTTAACAGTCTTCCTGTATAAATATCTTTGTCATTCTGTCATCTTTTGTCTTCAGTCTATTCCTTATCTGCTCCAGTGTAACTTTCCCATCTTCCCATATTTTTGTAACACACAGGTGGCATTGCCTTACTTCCTCCTCGAAAACCTTGAGTGCCTCTTCTTTGACTGCATGGGAAATTCCAAACATTCAGGTCCTCCTGTGTTACTTCTTTAGGCTCATCTTTCACTATGGTTCTCTATTGCTGACATATCCCATTCACTTGCATATGTCCAAATTTGCAGTATTTCTTTAATCTGGACTATCTGTCCCCAGGTCCTGAAATTCTCATCCTATAAAACTCAACTCTCAAATGTCCCTTTGTTTCCTGATCCCTCAGGAAACAAACTGGTTAGAATAACCAGTTAGGTTAGTGCCCTTTCCCATTCCACAATGAGGTTAGTGGACAACTTGACCTCTTTATCAAAGCCTCTACCCTCCCCGACAAAAACTCATCAACATAACAGCAGTTTCCCAGTAAGTGCATATGCGCCTTTGAGAAAATACAGGATATGAGACTGAATTTCTAACATTGTTTTATTGTATCTCTAGACTTACTTGAATCTTCGTGGTTTAGTTATTCTGTTTCCATCTGGTTTTTTGGAGGATCTTGTATCAGTTATTAGTACCTCTCGCTACTTTCACTAACTCCTATCCTCTATCTACAGTTTAATCAAGGTAACTGTATCCTAATGAAACCTTTTCTCAAACTTATATTTTGTTTCCTTCAAATGTGTTAGAATGTTTTGCTAACTCTTCTTTTTTTAATTTTTTAATTTTTTATTTCTTTTTATTTCAGGGTATTATGAGGGAATAAACATTATGGTTACACTTTATGACTTTGCCTCACCCAAGCGAGGGTTAGAAGTATGCCCTTCTCCCCTACAATGCTCCCCGTGTCCTTTAGTTGCGGGTTTACCCCCCCATCCCCTAATCCCTGGAGAGTATTACTGCCATGTGAGCACCCTAGTGTTGATCAGTTAGTACAAATTTGATGGCGAGTACAAGTGGAGCCCATTCTTCCACTCTTGTGGTGCCTCACTTTGGATAATGGGCTTAAGTTTAATTCAGGAAAGTATAAGAGGTTCTAGATCACTGTCGTTTCTTATGATTAATATTCCGTTGTATACATGTACCAAATTTTACTAATCCACTCATGGATTGACGGGCACTTGGGTTGTTTCCACATCCTTGCAATAGTGAATTGTGCTGCCATAAACATTTATTTTTAATTAATCCTCACCTCAGAACCTTTTTACTGCTACTCTAGTGAACTAACTGTGGTGGAGGGCACCAGTGGCATCTTAACTGCCAAATGCTATTGCCTCCTTATAGTTCTCTTGACTCTTACCTCTTTCTGATGTTTACCATTGTTGACCTAGCCTTCCTTCTCCCACTGGGGCTGCTCTCTCCTGTTTGTCTTCCTCTACCTGATGATGCCTTTCAGAAGTCTCATTTGCTTTCCTTTTAAAATATTAGGTTATTAAGTATGGAATGTCTGATTTCCTTAAGTATAAGTTTGACAGTTGATGTCTCCGACATTTCACTTTGACACTTTTTCTTGCGTGTGTGTGAAGGTACATCCTCATTCTTTCAAACTCACATTTTGGCTTGTGATTATCTTTAAAAAAAATTTTTTTAGAGCAATTTTTGTGAAACCATGGACCAGTCAAAAATTAGTCTTATTTTCGAATATGGGTTCCATTGTGGAACCAATGCAGTGCTTGAAATAAAAACTAAGTGTTTGGGAAGGATACGGCTAATGAACGCACAGTACATCAGTGGTTTGAGAAGTTCCATTTTGGTGATTTTAATCTTGAAAATGAGCCATGTGGGTGATCTGAGACCAAGGTGGATAACGATGACCTGAAAGCTGTAGTGGAAGCAAATCCATCTCAAGCTACGCATGAATTAGCAGCAAGGTTTCCTTTACTACTCCAACAATATTGGACCATTTGAAACAAATCAGCAGGGTAAAGAACCTGGATAGATAGGTTCTGCATGAATTAAATGAGCAGCAGAAGAGAATTTGTCTCGAAGCCTGCCTTTCTTTGCTGTCACAACATAAAGGTGAACCATTTCTACATCATATTGTTGCATGTGATGAAAAATGGATTCTTAGATGAAAACCAAATATTCATCAAAAAAAGCTAATGGTGTCTGTTTGATGGTCTACTGCTGGTATTATCCATTACGGATTCACAAAACCTAGTCAATTCATTACAGTGGATGTCTACTACAACCAGTTGGATGAAATGATGAGGATGCTTGTAATTAAGCAGCTGAGATTGGTCAATAGAAACAGACCAGTCTTCTTGCAAGACTGTATGTCACAAAAAACAACACTGCTCAAACTAGAAGCTGGACTTAGAAACTCTCTGTCATCCACCGTATTCACCAGAACTTACATCAACTGACTACCACTTATTCCAGGCTTTGGACCACCTCTGGCAAGGAAAATACTCAGTTCTCAACAAGCTGTGGAAAACGCCTTTAGCAATTTTCATTGTCACTCACTCTTCAGGCTTCTTCACTGGTGGCATAAACAGACTACTGTTAAGATGGCAAAACTGTCAGTAGTTTAGGTGCATACTTTGATTAATTGTACTGCTGCTTGTTTGAGATGTAAAAAACTATTGATTCGAAATTGGATGTTTCATATTTAATGACCTAATAATTAGGTATTCTCTCTCTCTCTCTCTCTCTCACACTCTCACACACACACACACACACACACACACACTCTACATATATTTTCATAAACAGACACAAACATAGTTATGACTTTTTCCCTTTGGTGACCTCATTTAATTCATTAGTTTCAACTACCACCAGCAAGCTTACAGTGCTTCTTAAATCTGTCTCTGTTGATCCTCATTTGTCTAATTCTGCTGCGTTTTAGAGCTCTGTGCCTTGCAAAATTGGAGTCCTTTGTAGCCATAGCCTGGATTCTCCCCCAAGAAAGCTATATTTTCTCTGGGACCTTTGAATTTGTGCCCCACTCTGTAGTGAGCCCAAATGGTTATTAAAATCTACTAGATTATTGAAACACCAGCATAAAAATGTCAAAATTTAGGCCGGGTAGAGTGGCTCACACCTGTAATCCCAGCACTTTGGGAAGTGGAGGCAGAAGGATCTCTTGAGGCCAGGAGTTCGAGACCAGCCTGGTCAACAGCGAGATTCAAGAAAAATTAAAAAATAAGCTGGGCATGGTGGCACGCACGTGTAGTCCTAGTTACTTGGGCGGCTGAGGTGGGAGGATCATTTGTGCCCAAGAAGTTTGAGGCCGCAGTGAGCTAGTACCACTGCACTACAGGCTAGGCGAGAGAATGAGACTCTATGTCTGAAGAAAGGGAAAAAGAAAGTCAAAAAATTTAGAAAAATAGTAAATACTTAGCTCTCAGAGCTAAAGTCTAAAAGTTTGGTAGCCTAGGCTCAAGTTACTGTTGTCAAAGGGTCATCGCCTAATGACAACTTATTAATAAACTTTAAGGAACTTGCATATCTAATACCCATTCTGTACCCACTAAGATCTACCCAGAGCCCACTACCCCCATGCTATCTAGGCCATTGGGGCTTAGATGAAATCCTGCTTTTTGATTTAAACTATTCTACTTTTAAAAAAGTTCTCACCCTGCCCTGTTTAAATACCAGTCATAATTAGTTCCTGCCACTGGACGAGTTAAATAATCCAACAAAATCAAAAACCAGGAGTCACAAACCTCACTTGCTGTTTTGAGCCCCCGAAACCATTTCTGTACCTTTCTCAAGATTTTTTTTCTGTTCATGCACATATGATGAAGATAAATTATTAAATTATCAGTTTTATCATTCCTATTTCTGAATTGGAGAGGCTTAATATACACCCATAGCCACATTTGCTTTGATAATGTTTTTCAGACATAGCCTCACGTCCACTCCTCTTCCCTTATACAAACCCATTCCACAAAATCAGTGCTCAACAAGATGGCCACAGGTCTCTCCTTCACTGGGGCTCAAATGGAGAAAGAATGTTTCCTGAGGACAGGCCTTTAACTCTGTTAAAGCAAGGCTGGAATGAGCTGAGTCACTCATGCTCAGCTCCTCCTTTCAAAATCTCCAATCAAATAATACTCCTTCTCCCTTGTAGTGATCCAGGGAGTGAAGGTCACCAGTTACTGTTTTCTTCCCCATCCTTTAGAAGAGGCAAAAACTCTTCCTTTACTGATCTTCAAACTGGAAATTCCGTACTTGTGGGAGACCAGCAAAAATTTTTAGGGGTTACTATACAGGCAATTTCTGTATCTTTAACTTCTAGGTATATTCTTTCCTAAAATCTTTCTGTCTGAGAAAGTATGGGTATACTATATACAGGTTCTCCTTCATTCACTATTTGATATTTCAGGAACAAGACATACCTCTTACCCAAAGGAAGGTAAGTAGGTTGCATTGCCCCAGGGTGTAAAAACCTGGTTGTGGGCCAAACTTTTCAGAAACCGGAGAGATAATTTGAAAAGGCAAGACAAAGTGTCTAGTGTAAGCAAAAGACTTGAAAAATGAAGTCAGACTTTCTCTGATGAAAACGAAGTATGATTTGGCTTATGAGTTTGTGATGACTGGTTTCGCTAGTTAGGATATTGTGATATTTTTATAAACTGAATATCATTGTTTTGACAAGTATATATATATTTAAAACATTAGATTACGGGCATACAAAGTTTTTTTTTAAAAAAAATCTTTTAGAGATCATGCAAACAAAAGATTTTGAAGATGATTTTCCTACCTTTATGAACCAAGGAAGAAAATGTAACAGTTAAAATAGTTTACTAAGAGATGTTGCTGGACTTTTAAACTTATCCTTAATTTTTTGCCTGTGGAAGTAATGCATATTCATTTTATCAGATAGAAAAAATGTACATTTATTTAAAGTAAAATCGACAGTCTGCATCTTTCTGCTACTCCTCCTCCAGCTCTACCCACCAGAGGTAATCAGCCTCTGATTAACTTCCATAACTTTCATACCTTTTTTGTTCATGCCTTTTTTCTATACTTCTACAAATAGCATAGAAAGGGTTCCCTTCCCCTGTAAATGTGAGTATTAGTCGGCAATGTACCTTTTTTCCCTAACAAATGTAGATTATTTTCAAGTACATATTTGTAACAGTTTTCAATGGCTGCCTAGTATTCTGTGAATGTATCCTGTTGTTAACTAATTCTTTTTTATTGATGGATTTACCTTTTCGTTTATTGCCATTATAATCAATTTCGCAGCAAAAATTGTTGAATCTTTATTTTTTGCTAAAGATAATTATATAGAATGAATTCTTAGGATTAGCAGTTTGCAATTTTGATAGAAGGCTTTCAAATTACTTTTTCTAAAATGTAAATATTTATACCCACAGCAATATAAGATAGAACTCATCTTTCCATTTTTGTGCTGATATGTGTGATGTCTTTTTAAATTTGCCAAATTAATGATTGAAAAATGGTTCTTTGGTTATTTCAGCTTACGTTTCTTTAATGATTATAAAGCTATGTATCTGTTTATCATTTACCCATTTTAAAATTAGATGTCTTTTATCTTTTATTTGGTCTTGATATTTTTTAAAAATAATGACTGTTTAGAATGGTTTGAGTATGATCTTGGTAAAACAATGAATTGAACTGGATGGCTGAATTTTATGGTATCCTGATTGCCTTGTAATAAACCCGATAATGTAACAGCATCTTCTCCAGGATAAATTCCAATGTTACATTTCTATTTTATTGATCCTTTAACAGTTAAGGGAAGAAAGTCGGAGGTTGGCTTTGGCTGCCAAAAGAGAAAAAAGAAAGGAGAAGAGAAGAAAGAAAAAGGAAGAACAAAGAAGAAAACTAGAAGAAATCGAAGCCAAAAATAAAGAGAACTTTGAACTCCAAGCTGCTCAAGAAAAAGAAAAGCTTAAAGTTGATGGTACGGTCTCTAAACAATCATCCGATTTGTTTCATACAGTGCATTCTAGTCAAAATTATGTTTACTTTAATATCAATCACATAAGGTAAAAATAGACTTTTAACTTACTAAGCCCTTAAAGTATTTGTGTGCATTTTTTTTGTTGATTGACTTCCTCCTTATTTATTATGAAGAACTTCAAATTTATTAACAAGCCAAAATAATGAGAAAATGAGTACATGAATACATTCCACCTAAATTTACAAAACTGTTAACATTTTTCCATATTTATTTTTTTCTCTCTAAATACCTACATGTTTTTTTTTTGAGCCATCTGAAAGTAAATTGTAGACACCCTGACATTGCACCTATAAATACTTCACACATTCTAAGAATGACATTTGCTTATATCATAGTAATACCATTTATAATTACTAAGTAGTTATTTTTTTAGGTATTATAAATGGTAATTCCATAATAATCATCTATAATGATATTATGGAGTAATTCTTAATGTCATCTATAATCCAGACCATAGTCAGATTTTGTCAAATGAAGGAATTATTTTTAACTAGGTTGTAATTAGAAGATTACTTGAGATCAAAATAACTGTCATTCCTTGATTTCCGCCGGGGGATTGGGTTTCCAGGACCCCCGTGGATACCCAAGTCTGGAGATACTCAAGTCCCTTATATAAAATGGCATAGTATTTGCATATAACCTATGTACATCCTCTCATGTACTTTAAATCATCTCTAGATTACTTGGTTTTTATTTTTCTTAATATTATTGGTCTGGGGCTGCTTGAATCCATGGATGCTGAATCCATGGATATGGAGGGCTGACTGTATAGCGGGGAGGAACTGTTGCCACTAAACCACCAAATATGTGTGTATGTGTATGCATTGTGTGTGTTTTTCAAAATTTCCCTCTCCTCCAGCCTTTTATTTTGAAAATTTCCAAACTACAGAAAAGTTCAAGTATTAATATGGTGAACACCTGTGTATTACCGACATTCTTAAAACATTTTGGCACGTGAATTTTGTATATCTTTCTTTTTTCTCCTTTTTTGAGTAGTTTGGATATAAGTTGTACACATCATGAAATCACCCCTACATACTTGAGTATGTGGTTTCCAGTAAAAGAACATTATTTTACATAACACAATAACATTACACCTAAGAAATTTAACAATTATATAATAATATATAATATAGTACATATTCATGTTGTCCAAATTGTCTGCAAAATATTCTTATAACTACCTGCTCTGTTTTGAATAGTACTTAGGGACAGAGAAGAGAATAGATCGATCATATCCACTTCATTACCAGCAAATGCTGCAATAACTGATGATTTTATGTCTAATAGTAGTGAAGTAACTGTATTGGGTTTTTCTTTTCTTTGCTAAGTATATTCTAGGCACACTTAGAACTTGCTAATTCAGTATTGCAACTTTTACAGATGAGCCTGAAGTCTTGACGGAGCCTCCAAGTGCCACAACCACTACTACCATAGGTATATCTGCAACCTGGACAACTTTGGCAGGTTCCCATGGCAAAAGAAATAATACCATAACTACAACAAGTTCAAAGAGGAAAAACAGGAAAAATAAAATTACTCCAGAAAACGTTCAAATTATATTTGATGACCCACTACCAATTTCATACAGTCAGCCAGAGAAGGCGAATGGAGAGTCCAAGAGCAGCAGTACCAGCGAGAGTGGGGACAGTGACAACATGAGGATTTCAAGCTGCAGTGATGAAAGTAGTAACAGCAATGGCAGCAGGAAGAGTGACAATCATGCACCAGCTGTGGTCACTACCACTGTGAGCAGCAAGAAGCAGCCATCAGTTCTCGTTACATTTCCAAAGGAGGAGAGAAAATCTGTTTCTGGCAAGGCTTCAATAAAGTTAGTTCCAATTTTTATTTTTACTGTTTATAGTATCATCATAAAACACCTTGTTGATGAATTTTTTGGTAAAGCAAGTGAATTAGCAACTTGCAAGATAAGGATTTTTCTTTGTGCTGGAGGCACACTTTCAACTGAATTGAAAAATAAGCTATATTTTAGGTTTTTGTATTAATGAGAGATCACATTTTTACTATGTAATTTCTTCCTTTTGGATGTTAAACTTAACTCATAAAAAGTATTGATTGTGGTTTCACAGGGATTTTTATTGTGATTAAACTCTTACCAAATCTGTCCCCTAGGTAGTATCTTCTTAAAATCAGCTCTTCATATTATATGCTAAGTATTAAAGAGAAGTGAAAAATAAGATCCTCATTTGTTCACCATATTTAATCTAAAAATAAATAAAATAAAAATTATGTAATAGATTACCTTTATCATTTAAAAATTCTACATTTCTATATTTAATGTACTTTTCCTCCCTCTGTTAAAGATTGTCAGAGACTATCAGTGAAGGGACCAGTAATTCTCTATCCACTTGCACAAAATCTGGTCCATCTCCTCTTTCCTCTCCAAATGGGAAGTTAACGGTAGCAAGTCCTAAGCGTGGGCAAAAGAGGGAAGAAGGATGGAAAGAAGTTGTAAGAAGGTGAGTAATTATTTCTTTGATTTTTTTTTTTTCCCCATTCTTTTTACGTGCTATATATCATAGTGGTGAAGTGTTGTTTACCTTACATTTCCCTCTCCTATTCTAAAGGTTGCAAACAAACTGTTGGCTCAAGGCTAAATCTGGCCAACAGAGACAAGCTGTGCCACATTTTAGATGAATAAAAATTATATATTAATACTTTAAAAATCGCGAGATTTTACATGAAACGTTAGGTATGTATTTGGTCCCCATGAGTGTTAGAGTTTCTGAAGAACTAGTTTAGATCGTATCTTGTTCAACTTTGTAATCCCAGAGCCCAGTATGTAGACATCAGTACATGTTAGTGTAAGTATTACATAAGCCACTTGTAAACATTTGAAGAATGAATAAGTACTGGTTTTAACTTATTGACCTAATCCTGTTTTTAATCATGGCATACCTTTCGGGATTCAGGATAAAAATATTTTATTTTGCTTAGGATTTTGAAAATACGTTTCAAAGAGTGGGAATGCAGTATCCCAGAAACTTAAAAGGAGATAAGATACCTCAGCCCCAGAAAGGATGTAATCCCTTATACTCTCTTATTTTGTTTTGTTTGTTTGTGTTTTTTTTAAGACAAGGTTTTCTCTGTTGCGCAGGCTGAAGTACAGTGGTGTGATCATAGCTCATTGTGACCTCGAACTCCTAGGCTTAAGCCATCCTCATACCTCAGCCTCCCGAGTAGCTAGGACTACAGGCGCGCACCACCACACCCAGATAATGTTGTTTAAAGAAAATTTTTTTTATCAGAGATGGGGTCTCACTATATTGCCCAGGCTGGCCTCAAACTCCTGGCCTCAAGTGATCCTCCTTCCTCAGCCTCCCAAAGTGCTAGGGATGACTGGCATAATCCACACATACTCATTTATATACACACTCTATTAAACTAACAGAAATTGTATCATCAGAGTATTCTCTATACAAGAGTGAGATAATTTAGTTTTCCTATATGCATTTAATATCATGATATATAAGAAATTCTTAACTAATTTGGAAATAATAATGATCATTGGCTGATCATGCCCTTTAGGGAAAAAAGAGCTGTCAAGAAACTTAGTTCTGTATATAAAATGGCAGGGATCATGCCTTACTTTTTTAAAAAGATGACATATTAATTTAATACTTCATCTGCCATTCTAAATAAATAATTTACTTGTTTAAGCATGAATGATTGTCTTTGAGAACTATGCTATATTTCTTTTAGAAGTATTCTTTTATTGGCTTATCAGAGATTTATATCTACCTTTCCTGGACCTGAATGTTTAAAATTAAAGCATAATTTTTTAAGTGTTTTGTTTTTTAAAAATCCCAGTAAGCTTTTCTATTTCCTCACATTACAAAATGCCCTTTAGCAGGTTTTCATATTTGTGGATAGTCATTTTAATGCCTCTAGAGGAAGGAAGGGAAATGATAAATTTTTAATGTCATTCTTTCAGTTATGTATTAGAGGATAAAAAGGAGAATGTGAGTAAAACACCAAAGATGTACCCATGAGAAACCTTTTTTGACTCTTTGGGCTAAATTAAATGCTCTGACCAGTGTGTCTTCATGATGCCCTATGAGAACACTCATGACATGGTGGTGTAGTTTTTGTTATTTTGTATCTACATAGTTAATGTACGTGAGCAGGAACTCATGCCTATCTTATTTGCCATTAGTATTTGCATTAGCACAGTGGATGCCTACATAATGTGTGCTGTACAGATATAAGCGAAGGATAATAATCAAGCAAACAATCTTTGATAATGAGATGAGAAGTTATAGTAAAATTTGTCTGTCTGCCTGTCTGTCTATTGCTCCCAGTTGCCTTTTGTCTGTTCATCTAGATTAAGGGTAGATAAAAGAGGCTTATTTAACAATCATCTATTCTGTATTTACAGAAAAACATTTTAGTAATGCTTTTTCCTCTTTCTTAAGTCACAACTACTAATATTAATGATTTATCTTAATTTATCTTTACTACTTTTAAATAGGTCAAAGAAAGTATCTGTTCCATCAACTGTGATATCCAGAGTGATTGGAAGAGGAGGCTGTAATATCAATGCCATTCGGGAGTTCACTGGTGCACACATAGATATCGATAAGCAGAAAGACAAGACGGGAGACCGGATAATAACTATAAGGCAAAACTTTGTCTCTTAATGTTTTCTTCCTTTCTGTTGTATTGCACTATAGCTTAATGAAATATGTCCACTTGAGTTTTCAATGGAACTTTGTGTTTAATAGTATACTTTTTTTAAATGGGAGTTTTATTAGTGTTTGAGAAGATAACCTTTACAGTTTCTTTTTTCTAGTTAATATACTCTTGTGAAGTATTTTAGAGGGTTTTATGGGAAGTTTGTGTGTGTGCATGTGACAAAGGTTTACATCATCTTTCCTATATATAAACTGTGTAACATTATTAAAAATTTGTTTTGAGACTTTTAAGGAGTTTCTAACACATTTTAAGTGTGAGTTTTTATTTTTCTCTCAAATTAGCCTTTGAGATTTGTTATTCTTAGATTGTCTCTTTAGAATTGAGCTCAATAATAGATTTAACTCTGAATTGAAAATTTAACTTATATTGAATAACTCACCTAATGTTTCTGTGCCTGATTATCCATAAAATAAAGATGATACTCTAAGAAATCACAAGGTTGTAAGAAGCTGTATTTAATTACCTTAAAGTAAATTTGAGTTCCTTCGAAAGAGTCTCATATGTTTTTAAGTGGCAGTTATAAGTTTGTTTGTGAGAGGCAGGTGCCCCTTTACCATGTATTTGAGGGGCTGATATTTACATCCCCCCTCAAAAGTAAGGAGGCAGTTAACTATCGTGTTTATATTCCTACTCATTGGCTTCTCTTTTGTCTTGTTTTTCCTGGGATAGTTGGGTAGTTACAACCTGCCTTATCTAGAAAAGAGGGAAATAGATAGTCTTTATGGATAATTTTTCTCTGGGGTTTCTGAAAGGCTTTCTTTGCAATCATGTATTTTCCTAACGATCGAACACTAGGATTTGATGTTATAATGGCTATTGTTGGCATTATCAAGATTCCTCCCTCATTTGGAGACATGTTCCCAGAAGGGTTACAATAATTATTGTACAGTGGCTCACACCTGTAATCCCAGCACTTTGGGAGACCAGGGCAGAAGGATTGCTTGAGGCCAGGAGTTTGAGACCAGCCTGAGCAACATAAATGAGATCTTGCCTCTACAAAAAATTTAAAAAAATTAGCTGGGCATGGTGACGCATGCCTGTAGTCTTAGCTACTCAGAAGGTTGAGGCATGAGGATTGCTTGAGCCCTGGAGTTCAAGGTTGCATTGAGTTGTGGTCATGCCACTGCATTCCAGCCTGGGCAAAGCAGTGCAAGGCCCTGTCTCTTAAAAAAACTAAAACTAAAAAATAAATAAAAAAAAAAAAATCACCCAACCAATAGAGAAACCACTAATGAATATGTAGTAGATGGAGCCATCTCAGATGTCAGGATTTAAGATAAAATACTGTTTTCTTACTTGGTTGTGTTATTTTCCTTGTTTCCTTATATTGTTTTTATTATTGATCAACTGTTTAAGTTTCAGTGACGTTATAGATTACATAGACTTTTATGTGCAGTTTTCTAACTGTAATGTATTTTATAGTAGGAAAATGGTTTCTTAGTCTAAGGAAACAATCATAAAATGAATTTTTGGAAAATAAGTCATTGGCTAGTCCTCTGAAAAATACAGTGTTAATGCAGGATAGTTTATAGCTTTGTTTGCAGAATACCTCAAGAATGGTAGGAAAATTGCGGATTTACTTTTGTTACGTGTTCTCTGTATATATGTATATACAAACACGTGCTTGAGCACATACACACAGGAGAATGTAGGCTTTACATATTTAAAAGTAGGGGAAATTCAACCTGATTTTTTTTTGTTGTTGTTTGGTCAACTTATAGGGGTGGCACTGAATCGACAAGACAAGCAACTCAGTTGATCAATGCTCTGATCAAGGATCCAGACAAAGAAATTGATGAACTTATTCCAAAGAATCGTTTGAAAAGCTCCTCAGCAAATTCCAAAATAGGGTCATCAGCACCTACCACCACTGCTGCTAACAGTTCCCTGATGGGAATTAAAATGACGACTGTAGCTCTGTCATCAACATCTCAAACTGCCACAGCACTCACTGTGCCTGCAATTTCTTCTGCATCCACCCACAAAACCATTAAGAACCCAGTGAATAACGTGAGGCCTGGTTTTCCAGTTTCTCTTCCATTAGCATATCCTCCACCACAGTTTGCACATGCTTTGCTTGCTGCTCAGACTTTCCAGCAGATCCGTCCACCAAGGTTGCCCATGACCCACTTTGGAGGTACTTTTCCACCAGCTCAATCCACTTGGGGTCCTTTTCCTGTCAGGCCTTTGAGCCCTGCCAGAGCTACTAACTCGCCTAAGCCTCACATGGTGCCTCGCCATAGCAATCAGAATAGCAGTGGTTCTCAGGTGAATTCAGCAGGTTCTTTAACTTCAAGTCCCACAACTACAACCAGTTCATCAGCTTCAACGGTGCCTGGTACATCTACAAATGGCGGTCCAAGTTCACCTTCTGTTCGAAGGCAGCTTTTTGTCACAGTTGTGAAGACATCCAATGCCACCACCACAACAGTCACGACCACAGCGAGCAACAACAGCACTGCACCCACGAATGCCACATATCCTATGCCTACTGCCAAAGAACACTATCCAGTGTCATCCCCATCTTCCCCATCACCGCCA
The DNA here is from genome assembly GCA_004363605.1 of Indri indri. Lineage (NCBI taxonomy): Eukaryota > Metazoa > Chordata > Mammalia > Primates > Indriidae > Indri > Indri indri. The sequence continues at coordinate 32,452 of RJWJ010006783.1, read as the reverse complement.
GCCCAGCCAGGAGGGGTTTCTAGAAATAGCCCTTTGGATTGTGGATCAGCATCTCCAAATAAAGGGGCGGCTTCTGAACAGGAAGCAGGTAGTCCACCAGTAGTAGAAACAGCAAACAGTAGACCTCCCCACAGCAGCAGTTCTTCTGGGAGTTCATCAGTTCATTCAGCTCAGCAGCAACCTCCGGGATCTGTTTCTCAGGAGCCAAGACCACCTCTTCAGCAGTCTCAGGTTCCTCCCTCGGAAGTGAGAATGACTGTTCCTCCTTTAGCAGCAGCAAGTTCTGCTCCAGTGGCGGTGCCTTCTACTGCCCCAGTGACTTACCCTATGCCTCAGACACAAATGGGATGCTCCCAGCCTGCTCCTAAAATGGAAACCCCTCCTATTAGACCACCCTCTCATGGCACAACTGCCCCTCACAAGAATCCAGCCCCAGTGCAAAATTCATCTGTTGCAGTCCTCAGTGTCAATCACATTAAAAGACCTCACAGCGTTCCCTCTTCCGTTCAGCTACCTTCAACCTTAAGTACACAAAGTGCTTGTCAGAATTCAGTACATCCAGCAAATAAGCCCGTTGCTCCCAATTTCAGTGCCCCCTTACCATTTGGGCCCTTTAACACGTTGTTTGAAAACAGCCCTACTTCTGCTCATGCCTTTTGGGGAGGATCTGTTGTTTCATCTCAGTCAACACCAGAATCTATGCTATCAGGAAAATCCTCGTATTTGCCAAATTCAGATCCTTTACATCAGTCTGATACTTCCAAAGCTCCAGGTTTTAGACCACCATTACAGAGACCCTCTCCAAGTCCCTCAGGTGAGTTTATATTTTCTTAATTCTGGGGTTGCTCATTTATACAGATGATGTGAAAATTCTTGGTAATTTTCTAAAGTTTTTAGTATATGGGTGACATGGACAGAGATTGTTGTATTCAGTTAACTCAAATGCTATTGTATTATGCGTGTTTAGTATGGTGGATTTTTTTTTAATCTTTCAAAAGCTATAGTAGATTTTTCTGGAATTACCCATAAATAAGATTTTTTAAAAATCAGGTATATATTTATCTCTTGAGATAAAAAGTCTCTTATGTTTTAATTTACTAAAGTAATGCCACCCAGAATTTGCTTTTATTAGAAAATCAGAATAGCTAACAAAGATTTTTAAAATTTGATTTCATTTCTGATTGTCTTTTTTGTTTTTAAAATAATGAAAAAACTATAGAGCTACATAGTCTAATATGGTAGCCACTAGCCATGTGTGCTATTTAAATTTAAATTAATGAAAATTAAATAAAATCAAAAACATATCTTCTCAAACTAGTCATATTTCAAGTGTTTAATAAACACTTGTGGCTAGTGGCTACCATATTGGACAGCAAAGATGTAGAACATTTCCATTATCATAGAAAGTTCTATTAGGCAACACTGATTTATAGAGGATCTAAAGATATTCTGATTGTAGGCCGTGCTTTTTGTTTTGCTTTTTACTTGGAAATATTTTTAGATTTATAGGAGAGTTCTTCTATAATTTCCCCCGGTTCCCCTAATGTAAACATCTTATATAACCAGGATATATTTCAAAACTAAGAAATTAATATGGTAGAGTACTACAAACCTGACTGCAGATTTTATGCAGATTTCACCAGTTTTTCCAAAAATGTCCTTTTTCTGTTGCAGGATCCAATCCAGTGTGCCAATTTGCATTTAGAACTATTGTGTTTTAATGTGATCATTTCAAGTAATAAAAGACAGTCCATGCAAGAGGTTGACACACTATGGTTATTTGCTGCCTGTTTTTACATTTTTAAATATTTGAAAAAAAAAATTTTAAGAATAATATGTGACACAAAAAATACGAAATTCGAAGACAAAATGAATTTCAATGTTCATAAATAAAGTTTTAATGAAACACAGCTATGCCCATTTGTTTATATATTATATATGGCTACATTCTTGCTATAATGACAGAATTCAGTAGTTGGAACAGAGACCATGTGACCTACAAAACCTAAAATATTTAGCATTTGGCCCTTTTAGGCAAAGGTTGCCAACCGCTGAGTTGAGTTATTTGAGATATGACATTCTGGGACCAAAATTTCCAAGTTTAATGGCAACTGGGTATTATTTTTACTTATTTCTATAGCATGTAAATAAAATTTAACAAACATGGTAAATATTTCTTTGCTAGAAGTTGATAGAAATATTTATGCATACTTTCAAAAACAGTTTCTCTTGAGTACTGAAACAACAGAATCAATATAATTGGATTTTAAAAGATCATATGGTAATGCACGGGAAATGCTTTCATTTTTATAATTGTTGGAATTTAGTGAAAATACTTTGCCTTTCCAAAAATGTAATAATCTAAGTGTATTGAGAATGGCTAAAATTAAGATTTAAAGAAAAAGGAAATAAACTCTTATTTTGTGTAAATATATAGAAAAAAACATCAGCTCTATTAAAAGAGGTGAGGTTTTTTGGGTGGTGTGTAGTTGATTAGAGCCAAAATTAGCATTGAAGTTTAAATTAAGAGTCAGTTGCTTGATTCAGGTCATTTAGAATTAGAAATATTCATCTTTTATTACATAGGAAGCATCTCTTTTATTTTCTCCCAAATTTCTTCAAGATATACTAATTTTCATTTCTCTCTACTTTTTGTAATTCATTTTGTGTTCCATGAATATTTTTATTTATTTGCTTAACTAACTTTTCTTATGTAAATAATTTGACCATTTTCGTTTAGACTCAGATTTTATTTTGAAAATTTTTAAGCCACATAAAAATTTAAGGAACAGAATGAACAGCATAGTAAATACCTGTGTACTCCCTGACTTACGTTCTCCTCCTGTTAACATCTTTTCAAACTCTCCATCTTTGTGCTCCTCCTCCCCTTCCTTCCTCCCTCTTTTTCTCCCTTTCTCCCCCTTTTCCCGCTGCTCTCTTTCCTTTCTGTCCCCTCTCTTGTTTCTTTTCTGGCTTTCCTCTTCTCTTTCCTTCTTTGTCTTTCCTCCTTCTGCCCCCACTTTCTATCCCTATCTCTATTTTCTTTTCCTTCCTACCTTCCGTCAAATAATGAAAAGGTAGGTTTTAAACATTATGGTACTTTACCCTTACCTGCTTTGGTAGGCATCTTCCCAATGTTTCCCTTCAAAGCTACACCATCATTACTACACTCAAGAACATTAGAATTAATTGGGTAATAATACCCAACATAAAATACCATTATCCCACATATGTCCTTTATGCCTGTGTCTTTCCCTTTTTTCTTTCATCTAACATTCAACCAAATTGTATGCATTCCTTTTGCATGCCCCCCCCATCCCCCCCTACCCCTGGGGTCTAAAACATCCAACTACCTTCTTCTACAGTTCTTGACGTTAGGTCCTTTGAGGAGTCTAATTGTCCTTAACAGAATGTTTTCAGATTCAGCTGTTTTCTCAATGATTAGATCCAGGTCAAACATTTCTAGGAGGAGCATCATATAGGCAATGTTTTGAACCTCAAACTGCATTTTATCAGAAGACACTCAGTGACAGATTGTCCTACTATTGGCCATGGAAAGCATGACCACTTGGTTAAGATGCTAATCATCAGATCTCTGCATTATAGAAGCATATCTACAGGTTTTTTTTCTTCCTATAGTTTTTTAAAATTAAATTTTTATACAACTCTTTGGGCCTTGAACATTTAAGTTACAATATTGATATTAAATCTAAATGCGTTCTATAATAGCTAATAAAAGAGCAAATATAAAAATATTTTTTTTGATAATTATCGCTTCTGTAGTAATCTTTATAAAACGGAGAAATGACAAATCAATGGACTGATAGAAGTAATCGAGGAGAAATTTTTTTAATAATCTAAAATAGTTTTGGATATATTTGGGGCCTCTTAGAATTTTAGGTTTATGCAATTATTTCTCCTAGGGGTGAGCATTTAAATGACAGTGATCTTCTACATTATAGGTATTGTCAACATGGACTCACCATATGGCTCTGTAACACCTTCTTCTACACATTTGGGAAACTTTGCCTCAAACCTTTCAGGAGGTCAGATGTATGGACCTGGGGCACCCCTTGGAGGAGCACCGACAGCTGCTAACTTTAACAGACAACATTTTTCCCCACTTAGTTTGTTGACTCCATGTTCATCAGCATCAAATGGTGAGTATTACATGCTATAATTCCGTAAGAAGAGCTTGCATATGTATTTTCTTAAAAACAAAAGGTTTTATGTATTTTAGTGTTTGGGATTTTTAACTTTTAATCCTCATCATAATTTTAATATTGGTAAAAATATAATTTGTACTCTTGGCAGTTGCTGGTATTTCAAAAGAATTTCCACGTTTTTAAATTATTGGAAACAACCTAGGTTATATCAGACCTAGAATATTATATTGAAGTTTTTTCTAATAGGGATCATTTTTTTTTGAGGGAAAAATATCCTCATACCTCTTCTTAAATTACATTTACTTTTAGTTTTATTTGAGAGTACAGCTACCAAGGATAAGGATTTCTAGCCTTTAGTTTAAATATGCTTTTTGTCCACCTTTAAATCTCATCTACATAAACATCACAACTGATTTCACATTATCAGACGTGTGTTTTTAACTAATCAGACTTTTGAAGCAGTGACGGATTTTCAAACCAAGGACGATCAGTCACGAATAGGGAATTCAACTTGAATTAAGAGAATTCTGTAGTCAGACAGAGTTGGTTTGTCTTTGACATAAAAACATAAAATTGCTTACTTTTTCAGGAAATTATAAGAATCTTTTTTTTTTTTTTTTTTTTTCTGTGAGTCAGAGTCTCTTTCTGTCGCCCTGGGTAGAGTGCAGTGGCATCATGGCTTCATTGTAGCTCACAGCAACCTCAAAGTCCTGGACTCAAGCGATCCTCCTGGCTCAGCCTCCCAAGTAGCTGGGACTACAGGCACGCACCATCACACCTGAATACTTTTTGCATTTTTTTGTAGAAATGGGGTCTTGCTCTTGCTCAGGCTGGTCTCGAATTTCTGAGCTCAAGCAATCCTCCTGCCTCGGCCTCCCAGAGTGCTAGGATTACAGGCATGAGCCACTGCGCCCAGCCTAAAGAATCCATTTTTATGGATGAAACTATCAAATTTCATCTAGCAGTGCTAGAACAGGTAATAGTGAACATGATTAACAGAATTTTAGAGACATATCAAAATACATTGCCAGTTAAGGCATGAGGTAATTTGTGGCCTACAGTGAATTTATATATTGTATAGTTTTTCTTGTGTTTGTCAAATAATGACAGTCACATAGAATATTAAATATCTTTGCATGGGTTGCCCCTAAGTGAAATGAAGTGGTTTTAATAAAGATTCGAATTCAAAGTGACTGTTAAAGCCAGGCACCCTGGCATGCGCCTATAGTCTCAGCTATTCAGGAGGCTGAGCTGGGAAGATTGTTTGAGGCTGTAGTGTACAATAGTCACTCTTGTCAATAGCCAATGCACTCCAGCCTGGACAGCATAGTGAGACCCGGTCTCTAAAAGAATTTTTTTTTTTAAAGTGACTCATAAAAATATAGAAACATTTCAGAAATAGTATACCAAAAGGAGAAGAAAAAGTAATCTATGGCAATTCTCATTGGAGATGCTTTATGTATCTTTGAAAAAGGTTAAAAATTTCTTAGGAGTCATAATTGAGATGAACGGAATATAAATTAACAGTATTGTGTAGCCCAGCTTATTTAAATATGAACCATTAAATAGAATACTTAAATTAAATGTAACTCTAAGGAATAAATAGCTGCTTATCACATTTTAGTCCTAAATATCTAGTAAAAGCTTATAGCCTCAGTTATTTAAAGCTGTATTCAACATAAGTATCTGTATTCTAGATGGATATGGATAATTATTTATTTAATAAATTAAGATTGACAGCTGTACATTGAAGAATGGAAGGTAATTCAGTCTGTATTAAAGATTGGTATTTTATCCTATTCAGTGGTCTCTCTCTTTAGGGACATAAATTTGAAGAGATTTTAGGGTGAATATGACAATAATAATTTTTAAAACCTAAGAGAAAAGTTCAATAGTCAGGATTACCAAAGGGCTCTTTGTAATATAGACACTAACTAAATGTTAAACTAATCATAATAATAATAATAATTTATTGAATGTTTAAGTACTATTCAAGTTAGTCCCCCGCCCCATACCTTTGTCAGTACAATCCTAATATAAACAGTTATGTAATCTTAGGTATATCTCTTTAGTGAACGTCAACTTTCTGACTTGTAATATCCACCACACAGGATTAATAAATGAGATAAGGTACATGTTATCTGCTGATGTTATAGGTTTTTTTTTTCATTTTGATGATAAGGATGAAGGTGATGATAGTGACAATAAAAGTTAGTCCCGTTTTCTAATAGTTTTAGAAATGCGCCACTATGTATAATGATTGTTGTGTTGAAACCAAGAAGAAAAAAAGAAAAATAGAAGTGTGCTACTATATAGTGACACCTGGAAAAAGAGAAAGTAAAAGATGATTTAAGAGTTATAGCTAAGTCTTGAATATAGTCAAGACTAATGGAATGGAAACAGAGGAATAAACATTTTTATAAATAGCCACTGATTAAAAAGTCTGAAATGTATTATATTTTTAGAATGACTTTATTCCTCATAGTTTTTTCTTAAAATTTTTATCCCTAAATATGTAACAGATTTGAGGCAGTGTCTTCTCTTTTGAACTGAAACTAAACCATCGTAGGAATGAACATTCTCCTTAAAATGTCTACTTATGGTTGATTTATATTTACCTATTTATAAATAAAAGCAAATATGGTTTTTGATTTTCATGTTCATAAAAAATAGGAACAAAGAGAAAGGAATTAAAATTGCACCATTGTTGTTCATTGATAAGTGTTACCTGAAATTTTTTGGTGGTTAATCTTAAAAAGAGAAGGAATTCTCTGAGCAGAGAATGTTTTTAAGTACAGTTGACCCTTGAACAACATGGGTTTGAACTGTGCTTCACTTATATGCGGATTCTTAAAAATAAATACAGTGGGTCCTCTGGAGGGGCGGGTTCCGCGACTGAAAATACAATATTCATGGTATGCAAACTTGTGTGTGTGGAGGGCCAGCTTTCCTTATCCGTGTGTTCTGCGGGTCCTACTTGAGGGACTTGCTGCATATGCACAGATTCTGGTATCCGTGGTAGCCCTGGAACCGGCCTCCTGCGGATGCTGAGCAGGGCTGGTTCCAAAAACATACTTACTGATGTCACTGTTTATTACTTTAGTAACACGTTATTTCAGAAACTCTTAGATAAAATTGACAAGTGTGACAGGTTGTTTTCCCAGGGGTTTGGCGTATGCCTTTATTGCAAAAATATTGTGCTTTTTGTAATAATGCAACCAAATTAGGCCAGGTTATTGAATACACGCTTTTTAATACATTGCTACATTGTTGATACAAGATGTCATTGAGGCCATAAAAATTGCTTTCATTGTTGCTACCTTCTAACAACTTTTTTGTTACAGAAAATTTCAAACTTATAGAAAAGTTAAAGAATAGTTCAAGGAATATCCCTATTCCCTTCACTTAAATTTACCAATTATGTAAAACATTTTGTTGCATTTATTTTCTCTCTACTTTTTTTTTTTTTTTTTTTTTTTGAGACAGTCTCACTCCGCTGCCCAGACTGGAGTGCCGTGGCATCAGCCTAGCTCACAGCAACCTCAAACTCCTGGGCTCAAGCGATCCTCCTGCCTCAGCTTCCTGAGTAGCTGGGACTACAGGCATGCGCCACCATGCCCAGCTAATTTTTTCTATATATTTTTAGTTGTCCAGCTAATTTCTTTCTATTTTTAGTAGAGACAGGGTCTTGCTCTTGCTCAGGCTGGTCTCGAACTCCTGAGCTCAAACGATCCTCCCGTCTCAGCCTCCCAGAGTGCTAGGATTACAGGCATGAGCCACCGCACCCAGCCTTCTGTCTACTTTTTTGTTGTTGAACCATTTGAAAACAAGGTGCAGATACAGTACTTAAGATCTAAAAACATTCATCACTTAAGAATATGGACATTTTCTTATATAACCATAATATCCTTATCAAATACCTAATAGATGAACATTAATTCTATAATAATCATCTGGTGTACACACCGTATTAAAATAGCCCCAGTTTTCCCAAGACATTTTTTATAGATTTTCCCTCTTTAACCAGGAACCTTCAAACTTCACATGTCATATTCGATTATTTCTCTCAGTTCTAACTTTTTTTATAGAAATTTTAAACTTGCAAGAGTAGCACAGAGGAAGAACCCTTGTATATTTTTCCCAGATTCACCAGTTGATGGTGTTTCTACATTCCTCCCTTCTCCCACATGTATCCCTGTGTGTGTATAAAATTATTTTTTTTCTGAAAGTTATATTGAATTCGCATCTCTTTAGTCTCAAATAATCTGGAGCTGTTCTGTCAGTCTTCATCTTTCAAAAAAGACTTTTTTGAAAACTACAGGCCAGTTGTTTGCTAGAATGCCTCTTAATTTTTTTTTCCTTCTATTTCTTCCTGATTAAATTTAGGATATGTTTAATACACACTGAAGTAAACCATAAGGAAAGTACAGTGTAATTTTACTGTAGGAGGAGCATTTTTTTAATTTGTAAGTCATACTGCTCTTTCAATTTCAACTCTGGACCCTGTTACCATTTCTAAACTGAGGTGAATTTACCATAATGTCAATGAAGCTTAAGCGTTAGGGCACCTCATTTGTATGGGCCCCTTCCAAGGTGCTGTACATGATTTTATATTTGTAATTTTGCATTCTTTTTCTAAAAGAATGTATAAGCTTAAGGCCACACAAAATGTAGCTCTGCCCCATCCTCTGAAACCTGTTTTTTCTGTAACATATAAGCTGGATTATAATAAAATGACATGGCTGAATTAAATTTTGCCTTTTTTGTCTAATTAAAGAAATTATAAAAACAGATGAGAAAAGTATTTCAATTAGGCTCTTTTCATGACAAAGAATATAGACCCACCCAGGGCATCTTAAGGTAAATGATGTTTACTACAAGGCTATGCAGGACCATCTTCAGAACCATCCAGGACTTAGGGATACCTGGTTTCTCCATCTGTCTCTTACAGCAGGGGTCCTCAACCTATGGTGAGTTGTATAACTGTTTCATTATATATTACAATGTAATAATAATCATAGAAATAAAGTACACAATAAATGTAATGTGCTTGAATCATCCGGAAACCACCACCCCCACAGTCCCGTGGAAAAATTGTCTTCCATGAAAACGGTCCCCGGTGCCAAAAAGGTTGGGGACCACTGTCATAGAGAATTTATGGTCCCTTTCTTGTGAATCTCTTCCAATCTGCTCGCTTTACACCTAGGCTGCTTCATCTCCTCTTACATACGGTCCTCAATGGTTCAACTTCATAGTTACTTAAACCAGTTTTTCTCTGTTTATCAATCAGTTGCCCCTTCCTGAATGAAGAGTGCAATTGGCTCAGTTCATATGTTCAGGCCAGGCCATGTCAGTCATAGATTACTGGCTAGCCTAAAATGGATCATTCTTGGATCAGGTGCCTAGTCTTAGGTCCAGTGGGCATGCAGGAAGGGAGCAGAAAACAGGGTCATCTGATAAAAACTATGGCTAGTGAAGTGGCAAAATCTGTGGAAAGGGTAAATCTCAAGTGGGGCCAGTCAGCAGGCACAAGGCCCGTTATTGTGTTCACTTAAATACAACGTTAAGGGTTGTTATTTTGCTTTGCTTGTTTTTAGAAGGATACATACAGGAAAGTAAAGGAAAAGTGATCCGACACAGGTTCGGGCAGTCTCCCAGGGTAGAGTTCGTTTGTTCTTCCTTCTTTCCTTCCTTCCTGTCTGCCTGTGGGTTGGTTTTTCTCAGGGATTTAAGTGTGCCCTTTCAAAATGTTTTAAGAAAAATACCAGAAACTTTTATTATTTATCAGTTGTGTTTACATGTTCTTGTGTTCCTTGTAGTTTTATTCAGCCTTTTAATACCTTCCTAAGTTTTGTCTTGTTTTCATTTTTACTAATTCTGAATTGTGCTGTTCTTTCATCTTTCTCTTTTAGTTAATTTTGGAATTTCAGGTTATTGCTTTTTTTCTGGAGTGATTCGATTGTCTACAGGGATGCTATAGGTCTATTTCTCTTTTATTTAATAGGTTTATGTGGAATTCAACTGTAATTCTGTTGTGTGTTTTTAAGTGAAATGAGTTTGCCTAAACTTTCAGAAGGGATAAGTGGATCAGGATATCTTTTATAGCTTAAACGCTCTAGAATTTCTGTTTCGTTGTTTTTGGCAGTGTGCAAAAAATATGGCCTTGTACTTTATTAAATCTCCAGCTTGGTTGTCCATACCTGCCCCCAGTGCTTTCTTTCCTATTTTTGGCTGGATCTGCTTTTTGCCTTGCTTCTGTTATCCTTTTCCTGCTCAGTTTGGATTCTGTTCCCAGAAGTTTCTGATTTGTCATTATGGGGCTTTGTTCCAGGAAGGTGGCTTCAGAAGGAAGTTTTGAGAGTTCATAGGGCCCATGGTGTTTCAGCTTCTTCAGACCTTACTGTGTACTCCTTGCATAGCCAGTACCTTCCTAGTTTCCTGTGCTGTACTCAGGTTTGCATTCCCTGCTTTCCACCGAGTTCCTTGGACTGTTTTGAGATTCTCCTAGTCTCCTATTCTTAGGTCTGGGGGATTCTCCGTTGCTTCCTTCCACACAGATGCTGATACCACGAGTCTCATAGCTGTTGGTGCATTGTCCCCATTCGCTTTTACCTTTGGATTCATTTGGATACCTTGTTTGTTAATTTTCTTAGTGATGTTATCCATGGGTTTTGGGTTTTGCTAACCCAGTGGCTTTATTTTTATGTTGGGATTTGGGAAGAATCAAACCTATGTTGCTGTCACCTCCTGCTGCAGTGTAGTTTTCAGGTGAAAATTTTATGAATTTTAAAAATATTTATAATTGCTTTAAAATACACTTGTGGCTTTTCTATTTTAATATAATTTATTAAAAGTAAATGCTGTTACATAATGTTAATGTATGACCATAGGAGATATAATTTAATTTTTCACTAGAGGGGAATAGTTTTCCTGTTTTACTTTTACAGAAAACAAGCCCATATGCGTCCTGTTTTTGTTTCCCAATAATGCCAATATCTGTGTATAATAAATTATAATTTATAAAGTACTTTCATATTCATTATTTTTAATAGTCACTATAGCTCATTCAGCTCATTGAGGTGGTATCAATTTAATCAAAATAGACATCTGTGAGCACTAGTAAGATGGAATTGATTTCGACGGCTCTTACCAGCTCTATGTAATTCTGAAATATATGTGAGAAGTCTTTTTGAAACATATTCTGGCTAATAGCATAACTGAATTTTTCTTTGCCTCCCAAATTTCCCTAAAAGGTACCTTAGGAAATAGAAGCACTGTGCTTTCATATGTATGTGTATGTGTGTGACGATAGATGATTGATTGGTAGATTTTGCAGATTTATTAGCTCTCCGAATCCCTTTTTTACATACCTACAGAAAACTGAAATGTATAAATGGTTAAATGGAGAAGTATTGTTAAATGACTGTCTCTGGGGCATGTAGTTCGGCAGTTATGAATAAATTGTGAATCTGCAGGATACAGTTTTGATTTTTAATCTTCACGTACCTCTACCATTTACATCATTTAAATTTAAATGTGCTTTAATATTTAAACTTTTCACATGAAGTATAATTTTGAGTTTTTTTGTTTTTTCTCAGTAAAGAGATTGAATCACTAATGAATACTCTCAAATTGACTGTATTAAGAACTCTACCTTGTTTTGATGAGTACAGCTTAGGTATTGTCATTACAAAGTGTGTCCTATGGAATATCCACAACATAAAATAAACTGGGTAATGAGGCATAGCTTCCTATTGGTTTTTTTTTTTTTTTTTTTTTTGAGACAGAGTCTCACTCTCTTGCCTGGGGCGAGTGCCGTGGCGTCAGCCTAGCTCACAGCAACCTCAAACTCCTGGGCTCAAGCAATCCTACTGTCTCAGCCTCCCGAGTAGCTGGGACTACAGGCATGCGCCACCATGCCCGGCTAATTTTTTCTATATATATATATATATATTTTTTAGCTGTCCAATTAGTTTCTTTCTATTTTTGGTAGAGACGGGGTCTCGTTCTTGCTCAGGCTGGTCTCGAACTCCTGAGCTCAGAACGATCCTCCCGCCTCAGCCTCCCAGAGTGCTAGGATTACAGGCGTGAGCCACCACGCCCGGCCTCCTATTGGTATTTTATCAGGTTCTGTAAAGTCCCAATTTAAAGAAACATTTTTTTTAATTGCCTAGATTTTCCAAATTGTTAGATACCTGAATTCACTTGTGTTTTCATCGTAACATAAAAAAGAGCAAATGTTCCCAAGGACTGTAGTTTGGGAATAGCCAGTACAGGCAGTGATTTTTCCCACCTCCATTTTGTTGTTGTTGTTTGTCTTCTCATTGCTCTCGTATTGTAATTTACTTAGTGTCAAGGGTTAATTCATTTAAATGTTGTTAGGATGGGCAAGGTGGCTCATGCCTCTAATCCTAGCATTCTGGGAGGCCAAGGCAGGAGGATTGCTTAAGGCCAGGAGTTCAAGACCAGCCAGAGTAAGAACAAGACCATGTCTTTACAAGAATAGAAAAGTTATCCTACACAGACAACTAAAAATAGAAAAAATTAGGCGGGCATGGTGGCACGTACCTGTAGTCCCAGCTACTCCGGAGGCTGAGGCAGGAGGATTGCTCAAGCCCACCAGGAGTTTGGGGTTGCAGTGAGCTATGATGACACCACTGCACCGTAGCCCCTGTGACAGAGCAAGACCGTGTCTCAAAAAAAAAAAAAATGTTTTTTAATTCAGTGGTTTGTTACATAGTTGATGACTTTGCAGCATTGATATTATATTCTACCTCCTACCTCATGAAGTTTAAGCAAATTTTAAATATCTATAATTTATTACTTAACCATTACTTTTATATTTGTTTTTTCTGAGAGAGTGCATATTTAAGATGCCTTCAGAATTTGGTCTTAAGATTTGGTATATTTCAGAATAGTTAGAATTTGAATGGATCTGACATAAAGAAAAGACAAATATTTAAGGTGATAGAGATCCCATTGATTTTTAGAAATTATATGATGTAGTAAATTATCACATGTACCCTGAAACTACGCACATATATTATGCATCAATTTTTTTTTAAGTTTTTTAAAAAAGAATTTAAAATTGGGTTCTGTAAAATCGCACGTTCTATAAATGACCTATTTCTATTTCAAAATACCTTTTCTCCAGATTCTTCTGCACAGTCAGTACCCTCTGGAGTTCGTGCACCGTCTCCTGCCCCTTCATCAGTCCCTTTAGGGTCAGAAAAGCCCAGCAACGTCTCTCAGGACAGGAAAGTTCCAGTCCCTATCGGGACTGAACGTTCTGCACGTATCAGGCAAACTGGAACTTCAGCTCCATCTGTTATTGGGAGTAATTTGTCTACATCAGTAGGGCACAGTGGCATCTGGTCCTTTGAAGGGATTGGCGGCAGTCAAGGTAGGGTATGCCATCCTTCTTACCGGAAATCACGTTTATGCGCTCAACTGTAAACAGTGTTCACCTTTCGTAGTCATTTTTAAAAGACCTATGTTCCTATTTTTTTTGTTTTTACTATTTAATTACTTCTTTTTAAGAGTTCTGTTCCCATGTGATCTCTGCCATTACATTTATTTATGATTGCTTTCTGAAAGCGCTCTAATACAAGCATATTCTTTTCTTCATTTCATCCTATTAAGAAGATGTTAATATTTCCTTTGAGGCATTTTAGGTTTTATATTAGCTTTTTTTCTTTTGTGTTGTAACACCAAGTGTTTAGATCATTTTATCATTACATACAAACATGGAAATCCAGCTGTAAATATATAAAAATAGGCCATTATTCTGAAATAATTCACAATTCACTGTGGAAAATAATAGAAAAATAGAAAATACTTTATTTTGCTGTCCTTTGATTTCAAGGATCACCAATTTTTGTTTCTGCCTCTCCGTTTTCCCTCAGACAAAGTAGACTGGTGTAACCCTGGGATGGGAAATCCTATGATTCACAGACCCATGTCTGATCCAGGAGTATTTTCACAGCATCAAGCAATGGAGCGAGATAGTACAGGAATTGTAACTCCTTCTGGTACATTCCATCAGCATGTTCCTGCAGGCTATATGGACTTTCCTAAAGTTGGGGTAATGCTCATTTAAATAATCATTTTCATTATTTATATGTCCTGATTTTGTCCCAGTTATTTAGGGGGAGGGTTTTATTTTATTTCAGCATATTATGGGGGTGCAGATGTTCAGGTTACGTATGTTGCCCTTGCCCACCCCCACCCCAAGTCCGAGTTTCAAATATGTTCATCCTTCGGGTGGTGCACATTGCACTCTTTGTGTATGCATATACCTGTCCCCTCCTCCCCCCCCCCCCCCCGCCTGCCCGACATCCGATAGATGTTATTCTTATATGTGCACTTACGTGTTGATCAGTTAATACCAATTTGATGGTGAGTACTGTTTTTTTGTTTTTTTTTAACCAAAATATTTTGGACGTAGTATGCTTATGTATAATCTATTGTTAAAAGAAATCATATAATGGAAAATAATTTTTAGATTGCTTAGATAACTTACACATTCCCAGAATGAGGTGAAGTTTCAAATATTAATTTTAAGCCTATTGATTATATTAGGAAAAGCGAACAGTGAATTGAATGTTAATCTTTTTGTTTCCTTTTTTAAGGGTATGCCTTTTTCTGTATATGGGAATGCAATGATTCCTCCAGTAGCACCTATCCCCGATGGTGCTGGAGGACCCATATTTAATGGCCCTCATGCTGCGGACCCCTCTTGGAACTCACTGATAAAGATGGTTTCAAGTTCCACGGAAAATAATGGCCCTCAAACGGTAAGGAAGTCAGTGAACAAACATTTATTTAGAGTTTATGAAATGCACAGACACGTAGGACCTAGGTAAATCATGATAGAAAGTATGGTGAATATGGGCAGGTAAGGAAATTGAAGGAAATTTAATATAGCTGAAATATAGCAGAGGGATTTGGGAAATGGTACCAAAGGCAGTGGTTTGGGGCTAAAATTATGAAAGGCATTATATATTCTATTGGGTAGCAGATAGTACATTAAAATTTTAAGTTGCAAAGAGATTATCACATAATATAATTTTACACATCAGAATTTATTTATTACTATAAATGTCAGAACAGTATATAAAATTAACTCTGAAAATTCACAAAAATGGTTGTATATCTATTTTAGCTTATTTTGGTGTATTTGCAATATCATTGACTTATTTTCCTTCTACAAACATAAATCTCTATATGCTCAGGTGATGATTTTTTTAAATGGTGGTAAATCAGATTCTATTTGAGGGAGAAGAAGAAAGGGAGGAAAGTAACAGTTTAAAAGTGGTTTTATCATTGTTTTGTCCTATTATTTCCTAGTCTGTTGGAAATTGAATGAGATTTAGCTGTTTTAGTCCATATAGATACTAGGAGCACTTTCTTAGTTTTTAAGAGTTTTATTTTAATCCAATATGTTAAATTCATATTTAATAAAATGCATGCTCTATATCCATAGGTGTGGACTGGACCCTGGGCACCTCACATGAACAGTGTGCATATGAACCAGCTTGGCTGATGAGGATCAGCTTGTTAGCCTGCAGATTCCTTTTCATTCAGAGGAAATCACAAGTGGCCGAAAAAAAATTTATGCTCCCAAATCATTCTACTGATGTGCTTGACTGAAGTGTGTAGGCTTTTTGCAGAAGAACTTACTAACTGACCTATTTTCTGTGAACATTTGTGACTGCCCATTCCCCATCATCATCCGTTTTACCTTAGTTAGCATTTTTCTTATCATTTTTCTTTTTTTCTTTCCCTTTTCCCCTTTGGACATAACTTTCTGTTCAAGCTGTTCTTTGGCTGGTTGGTTTAGTACTGTAAACTGCTTCTGAGCAAACACGGAAATTTAGCAAAATTATGTAAACTTGATCCTGAAGTTTTAGAATGGCAAATAAATGTACAATTGTTTACATAACAGAAAAGGCTAAGCAGAAAGTAAATTTCAATATGTCAGTATAGAGGCTCTACTTTATGTAGACTTAAATTAATGTGAGATATGTACCTTCATATTCAGAAATCTGGATGTTTCCTTCATACATTAAACTATTAATAAGCATAACTTTTCTACTTGTGTAATTTAAGTATAAAGTAAAATAATGGGCATTATCACTGGATGTTTCCCTACAATGGCTTTTAAAATACCCATCTTGCTCTCTCTTGGGTTTGTTTGTAGCAAGGCACATACAGAAGAAGAAATTTCTGACTTTTTCATGTCTTTTTATTACCTTTTCACACTTGTAAAACTAATACACACTTATCTCTTCACTCTTTTTTTCCTCTCCTTACCTTTACCACTAGTACCAGTAAAATTCTCTTCCTGATAGTGAAAAAATTTTGTAAAGATTTTCACTGTAATGGCTGCTATAGAGAGATGAAGCATCTTCATCATCACCAGGGGTTTCTTCTAATTATAAAATGTTTAGATTCTCTGAGAACTTAAAAAGCCACCACTGTTCCCAGTCAGCATATACAAGCTCTTAATATATTGTTTATTATTAAAAAATTCAATGTACTATTTTATATTGGGTAATATTGATTCTTAACATTGGCTTTCCAGTCATCAAGAGTCGACATAAAATTTCAATTTTCAGTAATTTAGTGGAAAATATCTTATTTCTTTTTTCAATTTTAAGGCTTCTGCTTTTTACACTTGTATATTATCAGTGAAAAGGATCAACAGCTAACTTGAGCCAAGTAATAAAAGAACTTTTGCATTTGTCATTAAGACAATTTATAGTAGATACATGAATACACAGATTATAATATAAAGTCTCCATTTAACCTGTTTATATAAGATACAGGGCCACACTAAATTACTCAGTGGGATTTATATATTCCATCCACTTGAAACAATAAACAGTAATGTATCCAAGAAGATTATGTGTCCTACCCTGTCTCATATGGAAAAATAAATTATATGGTTGAAATGTAAAAGAAAGTAAGCATAAAAGTAATGTATATATCAATTTGTCTTTTTTTTTTAATTAGATACAAAGTCCACACTGGTAAAACATAAACATTAGCTAAACATTCAGATAAATTACCCAGAGTTGATGATACTAATATGGTTCCTTGGCTGTTCAAGTACATGAAGTGGTATCTTGACCCTGTTAGCCTGAGTAAAGAGTAAAAAGACAACTTCTCAAATGTATCCAGAAATTTATAAACAGTACACTCATATCTTTTAGTTTAGGAGATTGTCTTAAAATATATAAATTTGTTTTTCCACCTATGTTTAATATGTCCAAATTTACAGGAAGAGCTACAAATATCCTATAAATACAGCTATGAAATAAAATTATAGCACTTTACTAAGGAAGGGGTATAACAATGTTATTTAACAGAGTATTTTATATATGACTTTTGCCACAATTCTATATATATATATATATATATTTTTTTTTTTTTTTTTTTTTTTTTTTTTTTTTTTTTTTTTTTTTTTTTTTTTTTTTTTTTTTTTTGCTTAATTCTCTGTGTTAAGTAGGGTTATTTTCTATATAAGATGATCCTACTGGAGAACAGATACCACCCAATATTTATTACAACACATGAGTTGTGTTGTTTCACAACACTGAATTCCTTAAGATAGAGTGTCTTACTAGAAAAGAAGAGGGGAAAAAAAAAAACCCTTTATTTTCTTGACTTCAAAACTGTGGGGCAAGGGGGTATAGATTAGAATGCTCCATATTTAGTTTTTGGGATCAGGCTTGTTTAATACAATACCATGGTTTTAGAAGTCTGTACCAGGAACATTTTTCAAATACATTTTTTATATTTCAGATGTAATGCAGTGCATTTTTATTTGAACAATAAAAAACATAATTTTTTGAGACCATACAGGTCTTTTTTTTTTTTTTTTGAAAGTATGTGGTATGTGTATATACAGACTACATGATGTATTTATTTTCTCTTATTCTTCTAAGAAGTGATTTAACTCTTGGAAATAACACTTGGGTTAGTTCATACCTTAAGTACCAAAACAGTGAATATCCCAATTATTGTGTAATCTGTTTATACCAACCTCTAATTCCATTTTAGAGATGATTCTGTTTACCATTCCCAACAAAATCCTCATTTCATGCCTTTTCAACACATATTTCAAAATAATCAACATATTACCAAAAACTGATTTTAGTATTTATGTAAAAGGAATTTCACCTTCTGTTTCCCATTACTATAAAATCATTTTTTTAGTAAATGAAAATAATTTTTTAGTAAATTGCTATACTTAGTCATTTTTCTTCTGTCTTTTGACTCAAATTACCAAAATACACATTTCATAAAAATTATTTTGCGTACTCTATTCATTATTTTTAGAGCAGTACAAAGTGTTTGACTAAACAGGAAAATTCAAGATCACAAAACCTCTTTAGATCCTCTGATTTAATCTATTTTGACTTTGATGTTTTTCAAAAATACTCTCATTTCCACAAATCTGGTATTACAGAACATTCAAAGCATACCAAAACATTCTTTTAAATAACAAATTTTAAAATCACTATTATAATAGTTAAAGAAAAACCAATTCAGTTCAGTATTGTATTTTCTCAATGTATTTTACCTTACATAAGTGGATCTATCTAGATGTTTTACACTTTTAATATTGTTTGGTATCGTTACATTATACTTTGTAAATTCTGGATGTTTCTGAATCTCTTTGGAAATACACATCCCATTGATAAATGCTTGCATAAACAAGTCAGGGCAGTAGATTAATTCAGGTGACTGGAATTTAAGATGAAAGCATTAGTGCTTCAACAAGGCTACTGTGCGCACCTTGATTGTAAAAATACTCTTGAATTTTGGATAAGCGAATATAGAGAAAAATGTGCCACTGTGGCTTTGACGGAAAGCCTTTATAATGCAACCAAGTACAGAACTACTATCTAAGTGCTTTCATATTAGACTTCTACTTTTAAACAAATGCACACTTTTGAGAAACAAAAGCCAACTTTGTTCATTCCTTGAAAAACAATGGTAAGAAAGATAACACAAGAGGATGTTTTTCAATAAAGAGGGAAAAGGCTAATTGTACATTAGGTAGGTTTGGTTTTGAAAAGTAATGCCTTAAATAAGAAGGAAAAAAATAAACCTAAATCTGATTCCAAGGGATCGCTTTAACAACTGCTCATGAAAATTTATTTTTTTAAAAAGGTTTTTTTGACAAAGATTTCAGAGGGCATATTTGGGAAATGAGAAATGTGAATGTACATGATGATGATGGCTTATATTCAAAATTTGAACACTGTCTTAATTCAGGCTGCTATAACAAAAATACTACTGACTAGGGGGCTTAAACAACAGAAATTTATTTCTCACAGTTCTGAAAGCTACAGTGTCCAGTACCAAAGTGCTGGCCTATTAGTTCTTCGTTTGCCTTTTTTCTGGTTTGCAGATGGCTGTCTACTTTCCATTTCTTCGCATGGGGCAGAAAAAGGTCATCTCTCTTTCATCCCTTCTTATATGGGATCCAATTCATGAAAGCTCTCTTACCAAATTACCTCCCAAGGCGCCACCTCCAATACCATCACACTGGGGATTAGGGTTTCAACATATGCATTTTAGGAGGACACAAACATTCAGTCCATGGCAAACTCTCTTTTTGTGTTCAGCACCATGATGGATAAGAATTTCAGAGACTGCAGAAAGAAAATGTAACATACAGTTCTGTTTTTAAAGAATTTAAACAAAATTGAGAAAATGTGACATAACTAGCATTAAAGACAGGAATAAGATTGTTGTAAATGTTGAACTTTTAAAAATGTTTTAATATGTTGCACAAGTTCATTTGCAAAGAGTTGACAAATAGTTTCAGTTGGTTTACTCATTATTTCTATGGTCATTTTTTACTGTACTCTGCAACTTAGAAGATACAAGATATCACAATGTTGGATGAACAGTACATACACATTAGTGATAATACCTTACTTTTGTATTGGGCTTTATAATTGACAAATACTTCCCCAACATTTTCTCCTAAGTAGATAGCAAGTTCTAATCATCCCTATTAAATGGATTAAGAAATGCGTTTTTAGGGGATGTGAAAAAATGTGTCCGTACACATCTGTATATGAAATTAGCAGAAATTAAATAATCATAAATTTTATTTAGATCACAATATTTAAACTTCAAGGGACTACTTTTTAAAATAAGAATATAATATGTGACTGCATTATACAGCAGAAAAGGTGGACCTACATTAGTTGAGGAGATCGCAGTCCTGACCCCTGATGTAGCTCCACAGAATGAAGTCTGATTGATTTGAAGAATAGCTTTATAACTCCTGGTTTATAACTGCTGTAACAAAAAGAAAAGAAAAATAGCATAATAAAAATTACAAAAAAAACTCGATGTAGATTATGAACAGTGAATGCATAAAAATAGTTTGGTTTGTATTTTCAAACAACTTCCCTCTCTAATATGAAAAGTTCAGCTAAGTGCCACTGTGAAAGGGCTAATTCTCAATGTCATCAGTTCTCTGGAAGGTTGGGATGCAGCAGCATGGACGTCATTTCCTTACTCCCACAATTTTTAGGTGAACAAATTTCTACTTAAAGCAATTTGTTCCACTTTAACACATTGACTGCCACACTAGAAAAAAATGTCCTTTGGTGCCACAGTGTTTTATTTTTTATTATGAAAATAGAATAAAAACTGAAAACAAAGTATCCTTTCTAATGTAATGAAAAATGTTATTTTTATTGTTTTCTGTGCATGAATTACATGCAGTAAAATTGTCAGTATTAATTGTAACAATAAGAACAAGATTTTTCAGGAACCAACTGCAGGGGCCAAGGGACCACCCCTCACATAACATGTATGCTACAGCATGGCAGCATGAGTTGCCTGAGCACCACGGAGCTCCCAACGTAAAGGGACAGTGTGAGTTACATATGCGCCATGAGCCCCAGAGGTCAAAACTAGCATGAGTTAAATACAACTCGCGTGGCAATTAATGTGTTAAATCAGTAGTCAGTAGCAGTTGGTTGTTTCTTTTTTAACTTAATGAACAGATAGGGAAATTGATAGGCCTTTTCAATAAGAACAAGTCTATATATACCATATATTATGTTTAGACACACATAAAAATTCATATATGGATTTATCAGCCAGTTTTGAAGGAAGGTGACTTCCAGAATCCAGAGAAAAAAGTTCCGGTACTTTTGGTTAGATGCACAGTGAAGTAGGGAGAACCAAAGTAGCTGTAGTTTTGACATTACCCAACATTCGTTGGAGGCTTCCTTTTCAAAAATCATTGTTTTATTCCTCTTGACACATTTTGGCCTCTAGGTCTAGAGATGATGACCTTTCTGTGAGGAAACTCCTCTATGTGATTCCAGTTTATTTGTTGTTGCCATGAACACAAAACTACTTATAAAACCCATATAGTCCATGTAGATTGTATGTATTCCTTTTAACCAGAAGACATCTAATGCTGCTGTTTACCTCTTCAAAACTTATATAGGATACAAGTAGGCTCTAGTAAAGAATTCACCGTGCTACCAGTGATAACTCCCTTTAAATCAGAAGGTAATCTTACATTATCTGTAAGATTTTTAAGGCTGGTACAGGGGCGTACGCGCGCCTGTAATCCCAGCACTTTGGGAGCCGTAGGCAGGAGGATCACAAGGCCAAGAATTCAAAACCAGCCTGGGAAACACAGCGAGACCCTGTCTCTACAAAAAAATTTTTTTTAAAAAATTAGTTTGGGGGTGGTGGTGAGCACCTGTAGTCCCAGCTACTTGGGATGCTGATGCAGAAGGATAGCTTGAGCCCAGGAGTTGGAGGTTGCGGTGCGCTTTGATTGTGCCACTTTACTGCAGCCAGGTGATACAGCGAGCCTTTGTCTCAACAAAAGAAAAAAAGATTTTTGCTATTTATAATGGAAGATAAAACATCAAGGAAACTCAGTTTGCAGGTGGGGCTGAAAAAAATAACTGCAACAGATGGACCTCGTGCCTTAAGGATGCTGATTAATGCTCAGGGTCAAAACCACGTGTCGCTCTCCAAGCCGGCATTTCAGCCACGTGTTGACTCTTGGGCACTATAATCTATCATAATCTATAGCGGAAGCAATCGGGTGCACGTAAGAAGGTGGGAGACCAGCTTCTGGTAACAAAAACCATCCACCAACCGTAATTCCACTACAAATGACACTATTAGAACAGAAAGGTGCACCCCGCAGACGAACGATACAAGCCGAGCGCTGCCTAGAGAACAGCCCGCCCGGCCTAGAGCAGCGGACCCGGCCCCTGGCACCGCAGTTCCGGTCCGGTCTCGGAGTAGCTCCACCCCAGCAGCGGGAAAGTTTCGCGCGTGCGCAGTAGGCCTACCCAGTGCCGCGTGGTGAAGGCGGGACTTCCCTTTCTCTTGCGTAATTTCCAGCGCGACGCAGACGTCACCGGCTTGACTGGAAAGGTCAATCTCGGCCGCGGGCTAGCTCGCCGGCACTTTATGCCCGGTGTTGCTGGCGCATGCGCGCGGCGGCCTTGGCTGACCGGCGCCTGTCGCTGGTGTGTGAGGCCGGTGTCCTGAGGTTCGTCGTAGCGCAGAGATGCTGCACCGGCTTGGCGGCCGGTGGCTGCGGCCGCTGCCTACCCTGCAGCTTAGGGCTCGGGGCCTGCCGCTGGTGCCGGCCCCGCCGAGTGGCGCCAAGGCCTCCGCTCTCCCAGTGTGGGCGGTGGCATCAGTCTCTGCAGCTGGCGCGGGCGGCTGGTACGAGGCCCTGGCCGCTTCGGCGCCGGTGCGGGGCGCCGAGGCAGTGCTGCTTGGGGCGCACGCCGCCACGGGCCTGCCATGGTGGGGCAGCATTGTGCTCACCACTGTGGCCTTGCGCGGCGCCGTCACGCTGCCCTTGGCGGCCTACCAGCACTACATCCTGGCTAAGGTGAGAGGCCCCGAGCCGGGGGTGTGCGCCGCGCGTGCACCTCGGTGCTGCGGGATGGGTGACGCCCACCCGGGGTTTACGATCCCCCGCTGCTGTCCGCCGAGTGCTTAGTATTAATCGTGGCCACTTTATCGCTTAAAAATGCAACTAGCATTTGATATGTTAAACAAAATGTTTGGTGACATGTGTGCCTCATTTCGTTTGCGCTCCTGGATTCGTGCTCGTAGCGCAAGTGGTTACTAAACTTGCTCTCGAGAGAATTGAGGCAAAGGATTCAGTAGCAGAAGAAATCGTGTGGAGACACCTATAGAGTTACCGTTTTAATAGTTTTAACAGCAATTATGTCTGCAGCATCTTTCATCCCAGCGTATTCCAACTGACCTTTCTTATTAGGAAAAAACTGCTAAGCTAGTAGTTTGTGAACTTCATTTCATATCTGGGTCCTCCCTCGGACAAGCCTGTGCCTGGATAGTTGCAGTCACTTTTTAGTGCTTTAATTCTCTTGTCTGTGGAATCAGGATAGCTTTACCTTCCTTGCCTACTTCACACTGTTACGAGATAAAGTCAGATAATATGGGTTAGAGTGCTTTGAAAACAAGGATTATTGAAATGTGAGATTTCAAAAATAGTGGCTTTCATATTTTCAGGTTATTAGGGAGAAAAACAGGAAGGGAATCGGCAGCATTAAGGCAGTGAGCTACTTTACAGAAAGATTTAACACAGGGCAGGAATAAATGCAGTTTTTAGTTTTGATTTTGTGGCTATCAGAGTCTAATAAAGACTCTTAATAGACTGCTGTTTTCTCCGTTTATGTTACCAGGAAATCTAGGGATGGAGCAGAAAAACCCACGATGCAGTTCTCGTTTAATTCTTACAACCCTGTGAAGTAGGTGCTGTTATGTATTTTATATGTGGGCCAACAGAATTTTAGAGGCTAAGTTAGTTGCCCAGGATGACCCAGATGAATTTGGTTGTGACTGAGAACATTTTAAGCAAATTAACATCCTACTGCTTAGACTTCAGGTTTCTCGACATGATCACTGGACCACCTTTTTAAATGAGTTGAGGGAATAGAGAGTAAAATTTTGAGTATGAATAAAGATTCTTTATGTGCTCATAACAAATTCTACTTTTTCTTTAGCTAGGTGGAAAATTTGCAGCCAGAAATTAAAAACATTGCCAGGCATCTTAACCAAGAAGTTGCAGTTCGTGCAAATCAGTTGGGGTGGTCCAAAAGAGTTGCCAGGTAAGGTAATTTTTTGCAGGTAAGACCATGAATATATATATATATATAATGTGTAAATGGTGATGTTAATTATAGGTTTGGGTATTCTGGAGTTTTGACAGTAAAGTAGTTATTTAATCTTTCACATTTTAATAAGTCACTGTATGGCATGATAGTTTTATGTACTGGACTGAAAGCAAAGAAATACAGAAACAAAGATAAGATGAGACAAAGATAAGAAGAGCATGTTCCTGTTCTTGAGGGACTCCAGCCCACTGAAAAGACAGACCTGTAATCAAATGATGATGGCATTGAATTAAATACTGTATAAAAATTATGTACAAGGAACGTCAGGGAAGTCTTCACAGGACGAAGATAGTTTTGCCATTCTGTTGTGATATTGGTCCATTCTGTTGTGATTTTGGTCAACAAATGATACAGGCTGTTTTCAAACTTGACCCTTTTGAAAAGATATAGCAGGTAATAGCACACAGGAAAGGGAAGGTAGAAAGCATAAGTGCCACAGTGGAAGCTTGGATAGCCAAGGTGCTGTCTGTCGACTGTGGTTATCCTGTGCAGTTATCTGCCTAGGCTCTTGGAAGGCCCTTGTCTGAGGGTGCTTGACTATACCCAACAATGCCTGTAGGCATTCACCGGGAACTTCCAGGTCCTGCTTCCGTCAGCTAAGCCACTACTTAATCAGTTTCCAACTTCTGATTCTTACTAGGCCATAACAGAGTATTCAGTTCGTAGCAATGAGAAAAATAAGGGCTTTGCAGTATGAATATGTGTTTTATATAATTATTTTTATCCATATATTTTTTAGCTATGTCGTTGTAAAGTTGCCAACTATGTTTAACGTGAGATTGTGTCCCATCTTTATTTAGTGTTAAAAAGACCTGACATTCAAAAAAAAAAATGATTGCAGTAGCTTCATGTCTTTATTTGATAAAAATTGAAAGTTGAGAAACCTGTGGTTTTAAAATTTTACTGTTCAGAGAAGTCTGAAAACTACAGCCATAAGCCAAAAAAAAAAAAAAACAAACAAAAAAAACAGATTAATAGCTCACCTGGATTATAAATGCAGCCTAGGTTAGACCTGTAGCATCTTGCTTATATAGCACTGGCAGGATGATTGTCCAGATACATCTGTACGTGGATGGGTGGCTTGGTAGGAAGACACATCTGAGTGTCTTTCAATAGTATCAAGTCTTGAAGGATGAAAGGGAGCTTGTCAGGTGGACAGCCAGGAAAGTGGGCTGGCCACACAGATGATATAATGCAGTGCTTTTCAAAAGCATGCTGATGTGGAAGTCTGATTTGTTGAATGACCCAAAGTCTTTTAGGGACCAGAATATGCAGGTGTCTGTGGAGGAGTAATAAGAGATAAAATTGGAAGAATAGGCAGATGCTAAATTATAAAGGGCCTACAATGTTTTTGTTACTATCTTATTTTAGTACACTATAATTTGATTAAATTCAGCAAAACTATTGAATGTCTGCCTTGTGCAAAATATATGATACAAGAGATTTAAAGATGAGTAAGATCTAGCACTTTCTCTTCAAGGAGACCATAGAAAGTAAGACTTCTGGCAAAAATAGGAGTAACTAATATAGTTAACGGAGAAACAGATTTAAAAAGTCTTTGTGAAAGAGTTGATTGAAAAATGGAGACCATTTTGACAGGCCAGAAGTATAAATAGTACAAAACCACATGGCTACAAAAGGTATATTCAGGGATCAAGTGATCGAATTTGGCTGGAGTGGGGAGATTTGAGTAAATTGCGCTTTTTAGTTTCAGTATTTCTAGTATTAATTGTGATGATAACATGTCAGTAGTGAAATTTCCCCTGTTGAAGCATAGTCGTCTAAAGACAAGCAGCAACAAAACCTACAGTCTGACAAAGTCAGATTTGTCAGATTGTTATGTAATTTGTGTACGTTGCTATAGAAGTTTCAGTAAAAGGCTTTATTCGCCTTTTGTTGAGGCAGCCCCTTAACACAGCTGTGACAACTAAAACCCCTACACAAATCCTTTAGCTGATAACCACAGCATGGATATATTTGTGCCGTGGGGATAAAACACAATTAATAGTTACATGACATTTTCTTTTTTTTTTTTTTTTTTGAGACAGAGTCTTGCTCTGTTGCCCAGGCTAGAGTGCCGTGGCAGCAGCCTAGCTCACCGCAACCTCAAACTCCTGGGCTAAAGCCATCCTCCTGCCTCAGTTTCCGGAGTAGCTGAGACTACAGGAACACGCCAGCTAATTTTTTCTATTTTTAGTTGCCTGGCTAATTTGTTCTATTTTTAGTAGAGACAGATCTCGCTTTTGCTCAGGCTGGTCTTGAACTCCTGACCTCAAGTGATCCTCCCACCTTGGCCTCGCACAGTGCTAGGATTGCAAGTACAAGCCACCACGCCTGGCCTCATGACATTTTCTCTTTTCCCTTTTTTCCCCTTCCCTCAATCTAGGCTCACTTATCTAAAGAATATGAGGAGGTTTGTTTCAGAGCTGTATGTTCGGGATAACTGCCACCCTTTCAAAGCCACTGTGTTGGTCTGGATTCAGCTTCCAATGTGGATCTTCATGTCTGTTGCTCTCCGGAATTTTAGCATAGGGGCAACAAATTCAGAAGGTAATTATTATAGAATGCTCCTTCTCCCAAATAAGTTCTCTAACATGTCTTTGTACTCGCAAAAAAAAAAACCCCATGTTTTCATAATTAGAATGTTTACT
This sequence comes from Indri indri, assembly GCA_004363605.1. NCBI lineage: Eukaryota > Metazoa > Chordata > Mammalia > Primates > Indriidae > Indri > Indri indri. Next base: position 5,407 of record RJWJ010006783.1, on the reverse strand, counting down.
ATGTTCCTTACAAGAGAACAGAATTTAACATTTTTTTTAGCATAAGATTTTAAAATCTGTAAGTGTACACAGACCAGCTGTATTGAGAAAAAGCGTTTTGTGTTGAGTGAAGAAAATGATGTGAAACTAACCTGAATAAAACCAACGCAAATTTTTAGTGTAAAGGATACCTTATTAGAACTGTCAGACTACTTGTGTATTTTTCTCTGCTATTTTTAGGAATTCTGTCGCTTTATTTATGAAACTATTTCAGCAGGTTTTTCTGTTCAGAAGCAGTTAGCTACTGGTGGAGTCCTGTGGTTTCCTGACCTTACTGCTCTCGATTCCACTTGGATTCTGCCTGTCTCTGTTGGTGTCGTCAACTTATTAATAGTGGAGGTCAGTGATTTTAAATGAAGTTTGTTTCCCATTTAAATCATTGGGATTTAAATCATTGGGATTTTCTTCTGATATCAAGTATACATTATGTTTGGGTTGGTGGAAGTAGCTGTGAACTAGTATTGATACCCCTGGTCTCTGGTCCCAGATCAGATATTTACTTAGACCATATCCTTAACTTCTCTGGGCCTCAGAATTCTTGTAGTTAAAATAAGAGCACTGAATTAGAATACTTCCAAAGTCTCTTTTTCATTTCAGCCTTAAGATTATTCTCAAAATATTCTAATATATACAGTTTTGTGATTTGCTTTTGGTAAAGATACTAATTAAGATGCCCAATCAAGGGGCCGGGCGCGGTGGCTCACGCCTGTAATCCTAGCACTCTGAGAGGCCGAGGTGGGTGGATCGTTCTGAGCTCAGGAGTTCGAGACCAGCCTGAGCAAGAGCGAGACCCCATCTCTACCAAAAATAGAAAGAAAATTAATTGGACAGCTAAAAATATATACAGAAAAAATTAGCCGGGCATGGTGGCACATGCCTGTAGTCCCAGCCAGTCGGGAGGCTGAGACAGTAGGATTGCTCGAGCCCAGGAGTTCGAGATTGCTGTGAGCTAGGCTGACGCCATGGCACTCGCCCCAGGCAAGAGAGTGAGACTCTGTCTCAAAAAAAAAAAAAAAAAAAAAAAGATGCCCAATCAATCTAATTTTATTCCCACAGTACAGGGGTGTTTTGTATATTTGTTTAAAGGCGAATTTGTAGGCAGGGAACATGGTACCTTACTGCCATCTTCTTGCTGTATAGCCTTAGAAGAGTCATTGAATTTCTTCATAAGATGAAATGGGAAAAGCACATACATATAAAATATGACCTGTCAGTCATTTTACCCATTATCCGATGCTGCTTTACTCAACAGTTTAGGGAAAATGTGCCTATAATTTCTTTCATTTATTTATGTATTCATTCATGCATGCACATGCCTGAACAGGGACATAAAGCCTATCGTTTCATAAGGAGTTGTTCTGAGACTCTAAGTAGAACATAGAACTGGAAGAAACCTTAGAAATGATTTACCTCAGTTGAGATCTCACAGATTTCAAGTCTACCGATCTAATCTAATATACTGGGAAATCTAATATGGCCCTTATTTTTTCAGATGAGGAAAATGAAGATGATAGAATCCAAGGTCTTGAGCGAAAGTTTCTTGAGGAAAGACTCCACTTGTAGCCTAAATGTGTTTTCCTAAGAGCACCTGGCACAGTCCTCTCTGGTTCTTATTCAGTGACTATTTGGTAGAGAAGGAAGTGATAAACACAAGGTCGTGAGGAATTAATGTCAGTCCTCTAGTCTTTTCCTCTGTACCATCTAATGACTAATAAAAGGTTATTCTTACTTAGCATATACTATACGCCAGGCATTGTCGTGAGCTATTTATGTGAATCAGCTAATTTAATTCTTAGAATAACCCTGTGAGCTAGGTACTATCATTATTATTCCCTTTTAAGGTGGAGAAAATGAGGCACAGAAAAGTTAAGTAATTTGTGCAAAGTTGCATAGCCACTAAAAATGGAGGGCTGCCATGTGAATCTAAGTAGTTTGACTCAAGTGTTATAATCATGATATTAATAATTATGCAGAATTCTTACATGGAATTTGAAGAAATCCCTTCAAGAGAGGTACTATATATGAATCATTGTCCTTGTGTTTTTTGGTACCAAATGTCAAAAAAGCTGCATTTAAGAATTTTGCATAATTATTAAGTTCATTAAGAGATGGTTGATCAAGCCAGGTACATACCCATAATCCCAGCTATGCGGAAGGCTAAGTTAAGAGGATCATCGCTTGAGCCCAGAAGTTGGAGACCAGCCTGGGCAACATAACCAGACCCTATCTCAAAAGGAAAATAAAAAAGATGAATGATCAATCATTTAAATTTTTTTGCTTTTATAAAAGTATATGTGGAAGCCTATCAAAGATCAGTTTGTATTTTAAATCTTATCTGATTTAATATGCATTTTAATAATCACTGTGTATATGTTCTACCTCTTCAGATTTTTGCTCTACAAAAAATTGGAATGTCTCGTTTTCAGACGTATGTTACATACTTCGTCCGTGCAGTGTCGGTGTTGATGATTCCAATTGCCGCCACGGTACCTTCAGTGAGTAAGCACCAGCACTGTGCGTCGCGTGTACTGAATCCTCTCCGTCCTTAGCTTCAATCGCCCTGCCTCTTCTGTCCAGCTGCTTCTGACTACTTGATCCCTTACTGATTTCAGAGTTTCTATAATAACTAATTTATTGTCTCTGTCGCCAAATGCACTTGAATATTTCTTGGGAGCTTGTTTGGGGGTTCTAGCAGGGCGGCGCAGCTACTTTTATACCCTTGACCGAAGGCGGTCCTCCTCTGTTGGGGAAAGTCATCCTCTTTGGGCCAGTGCACAGCTTCGGGAGGGACGCACACGGAGCAGTGAGGGAGGAAGGGGGCACCCGCCTAACCGGACAGATCAGCCGAATCAACCAGTCATCAATGGGGTGAGAGATGTTGCAGCCAGATCGCCCTCACATCCTTAAATGTTTGGGATTTGTTAATCTTTTATGTGAATGTATCTTAACTCTCCTAAATCAAACTCCTTTTTTCTACTTCTTTTTTTTTAATCTTGCAAAGTGTTTTGCACAATACTAGAAATACTATATTTGTTCTATTTGATTAATATATTGAATTCTTTCTGCCTACATAGACTGGACCAAGGAATTTAGCACTTAAGAAAGCAACAGAACTTTGTGCTGATATAATGATACATATATATAATATAACATATATATAATAATACATGTTAATATATTATTTAACCTCGTAATGACTCTGTAAGATAGGTACACTCCTCTCTGTTTATACTTAATTAAACTTGTGCTGGAAATGGAAAAAGAAATGATTATGTTTGCAGTTATTTCAATTTTTTACGTATTTCCCACTGGTACTTTAGAAGTTGCTAAGCAAAAGTGGTGTCCAACAGATAGACCATAAAGTAGAGTTCAGTTGTTGCTGGTAGTTAGGGTTCTGTCAGCATATATAAAAGTGATGTGCCAAGTCCGTGAAGGTACGAGACCCAGCCTGCTGCTCTCTTCCTGCTCCGTCATCCACAGGCTGAGATTTCTGTCTTCAAGGCCACAGGCGGTGGTCATGATGGTTGCTGGAACTTGCTATCTTGCAGGAATGACAAGGGGTGCTTCAGGGGCACTCAGCTCCATTTGAGGAGCCTTGCCAGATGTGCCACCAGTCAGTTGTGTTTGCATCCTAGTTATGTGGCCGTGCCGAGCAAGGAAACTTAGTATTTTTGTTAGATTGGAGTGTACCCAGCTAAAAATTAGGATTTTATTACTAAGGAAGAAGAGGGATTGATATTTAGATGGCTGCATATAGTCTGCCATAGTTGGACTCAGGTATTTTTTTGGTTGCTAGATAAGTCAGATAATGACGATATCTAATATTTATTCAACATTGACTTTGTGCCAACCACTGTTTTAAATGGTTTGTGTTTGTTACCTAATAAAATTCTCCCAGCAGTGCAGTGAAGAAGGTACTATTACAGTCTCCACTGTGGTGATGGAGAAACTGAGGCACCGGAAGGTTAAGTAACTCGTCCATGGTCACTTAGCTGTTAAATGACAGAGGCTTAGCACACATCCAGGCAGTTTGGCTCCTGCTGTTAACTACTGTGCTAATCTGCCTTCGAGGATATATTACTTTCTGCCCTAAAGACTGACTTTAGAACAGATGACAAATGCAGGTGCTCAGTGAGAGCCACATATTCACACTGTGTTTACCATTCTCTGTGAATGATCTCATTTATCACCACAGCCCTCTGAGGTAGATGCAGTTACTGTCCTCATTTTATAGATGAGGAAACTGAAGCAAGAAAAATAACTTATTTAAAGTTAAATAAATGGCAAATGTGATTCAAACCAGTTTGACTCTAGGACCTGGACTCAACAACTGATGGTTTTGCTTCTGGGGCCTGATTGCCTTCTGATGCCAAAGAAAAGTTTGGAACAGATGTACGTATAGGAGTGTTTTGAGAGACTGTGGGACTTAGTCGTTGACCTAAATAAACAGTCTGGATGGTGATACAAAAGAACGTTGAAGATACAGTGGAGACTGTTTGTCTCAGAAGCCAAAGCAAAGGCATTCCTGACTAAGCTGAGAAACGTCACTGGGAAAAATTTGGAAGATAGACGAGCGTATGGGGAAAAGTAAGGGCTGGGGAGGCTCAGTTTGCCATCATAAGTGGCCACGCCCGCAGCATCCCATATTCAGTATAAACAGCTTGTCAGGACTCTTGGTGGGGAAAAAGTTTGCTTAATTGCCAAAGAGGGGAGGTGAAATCTCTCTTGGGCCTCTACCTGAGAGTTCCTGTCTGTCACTCACTTCTACTATAAATACCTGTCTTTTTGCTTTTTGGTCTTTTCTTTTGACCTTTCTTGCCTATCTATTAGATCCTTCATAGGAATCTAATAGCTGCTGCAGGTCTTGCTCAGTCCTGGTGTACTTGTATTTACAGAGATTGTCATTTTACTCTTTATTGCCTGCCTATCTGGACCATGGTGTCCTTGCAGAATGTACAGGTGCTAACATTCCTGTCTTTTCTTTATAGTCAATCGCTCTCTACTGGTTGTGCTCCAGCCTCATGGGCCTTTCACAGAACCTGCTGCTGCGCTCTCCCGGATTTCGCCAACTTTGCAGAATACCATTGACCAAGTCAGATTCAAAAACTCCTTATAAAGACCTATTTGCTGCTTTTTATACCAAGTTCATTTCAAGAAAATGAGATATTTTTCAATAATTTTGAAGCGATTACAAGTGTCACTATCACCTTAATGTATTTAGGTTTAGAGATTCAGGTATGATTTAATTTGCCTTTATTTAAAATCGTGACCTTCATGAAATATTGTAGGTTGAGAAGTAATTCAGATATATTTGAAAATAATTAAAATCTATCGAGTGCTAGAAATGTAGTGTGTTTAATTATAAAGG
>RJWJ010006782.1:0-60685 GCA_004363605.1 Indri indri | reverse complement strand
GCTTTCGAGGTCTTCTTCAAAAATTCTTTGCCTAGGCTGATATCTATAAGAGTTTTTCCAACATTTTCTTTTATGATTCTTATAGTTTCATGCCTTAGGTTTAAGTCTGTTATCCATCGTAAGCTAATTTTTGTGAGTGGTGTGAAGTGTGGATCCTGTTTCAGCCTTCTACATGTGTCTATCCAATTTTCCCATAACTATTTATTGACTAGGGATTCTTTACTCCAGTGTATGTTTTTGTCCGCTTTGTCAAAGATCAGATGGCAATATGAGGATGGATCCATATCTGCATTCTCTGTTGTGATCCAACAAACATGTGAAAAAATGCTCCTGTCTCTAATCATCAAGGAAATGCAAATCAAAACAACAGTGAGATATCCCCTAACTCCAGTGAGAATGGCTTTTATCAAAAAGTCCTAAAGCAACAGATGCTGGCAAGGATACAGAGAGAATGGAATGCTTATACACTGTTGGTGGGACTGTAAACTAGTACAACCTCTATGGAAAAGTAGTATGAAGATACCTCAGTGATCTAAAAGTAGACCTACAATTTAATCCAGCAATCCCACTACTAGGTATTTACCCAAAGGAAAAAAAGACATTTTATAAAAAAGACACTTACACTCGAATGTATATAGCAGCACAATTCACAGTTGCAGAGATGTGGAAACAACCTAAGTGCCCATTAATATGTGAGTGGATTAACAAAATGTGGTATATATATATATGATGGAGCACTACTCAGCCATAAAAACAATGGTGATCTAGTATCTTTTGTAACAACCTGGATGGAACTGGAGACCATTCTTCTTACTAAAGTATCGAAAGAATACTCAATGTACCACAAACACCACATGTACTCAGTACTAAATTGGAAGTAATCGATCAACACTTACATGCACATATGGAAACACTTACATGCACATATGGAAGTAAAACTCAAGGGAAATCAAGTAAGTGGGGGGGGGGATGGGCAAATTCACACCTAACGAGTACAGTGCACACTAACTGGGTGAAGGGTACACTTACAACTTTGACTCAAACTGTACAAAAGCAAATTATGTAACTAAAATGTGTGTACCCCCATAATGTTCTGAAATAAAAATAAATAATACTGTAAGCGACTTAATGTTCACCTTAAAATCCTAATTAGATAAATTATGATACAATAATATCATACATAATATTATGTACAATTATACCATACCTAGGAGTACTATGTAGCTATTGAAGAATGAGGTACAGTATGTCACGATATACTAATAAATAAAGATGTCCAAGATGTATTAAATGGAAAAATAAAGTGGTGGAACTGTATGGTATGTCTCCAGTTGTGTAAGAAAATTAAGTAACTTCAGTATACATTTGTACATACAGAGTTGTATGCGTATAGACAATTTTTGAGAGGATATTTAAGATACCTCTTGAGTGGGCAAGGACTTACACAAGTCTCTTATATAAGAGACTTAAACTTTTCAGTTTATATTCTTTTGTGCTTTTTGAATTTTTTTTCATAACTACATATAATTTTTATAGTAAAAACCATACAAGCTAAGATTGGGAACCACAATGTAAGGAGATTCAGGGGTTGGAGTAGACACAGACCCTGCCCCAGGAAGAGGTAGTATAAAAAAGCAACCTTCTGCTTTACAGAGTTGTGTGCTTTTTATATAAACCGATGTCTGGTTCTTTTTTTTTTTTTTTTTTTTTTTGAGACAAGAGTCTCACTCTGATGCCCTGGCTAGAGTGTGGTGGCATCAGCCTAGCTCACAGCAACCTTACACTCCTGGGCTCAAGCGATCCTCCTGCCTCAGCCTCCTGAGCAGCTGGGACTACAGGCATGCGCCACCATGCCCGGCTAATTTTTTCTATATATTTTTAGTTGTCCAGCAAATTTCTTTCTATTTTTAGTAGAGACGGGGTCTCACTCTTGCTCAGGCTGGTTTTGAACTCCTGACCTCGAGTGATCCTCCCGCCTTGGCCTCTCAGAGTGCTAGGGTTACAGGCGTGAGCCACTGCACCCGGCCTGATATCTGGTTCTTCAGTGTCCCTCTTACCTTTCTCAGGGGAGTGAGAGGAGCACAGGCTTGAAGTAGTTGGGGACAAAGACCTCATGCCTCCCCTACTTCCAAGTTCCGTGTTCCTGCAAAGCCCCTTTCAAAGGGCAGAAGCTTGGGAGGAGAATGGATAGAAGATATCGTCATCACTCCAGGATGTTTCTGAGTTTCTGTCACTTCCAAGTGTTTAGTTTCCCAAAGAGTAGGACTATATTTAAGGGGGTCTGTTCACTGGGAGTCAGTATTGTGTAGTGGTCAAGAAGGGAGATTCTGAGCCAAATTGATGGATTCAAAATGCAGCGCTACGATGGTCAAATTACATCATCTCCCCATTTCCTTACTTAATCTCAGGTTCCTTACCTGCAAAATGGTGCGATAGTACCCATCTTACAGGTTTGTTGTGAGGAGTAAGCGAGTCATAACTATGAGCGAGAGGTTGAAACAGTGCCTGCATATAAGAAGTGCTATGAAAGTCTTTTTTGTTATCTTGCTATTATTGTTATCATTTGACTGCTATTGTTATCATTTAAATACTTTTAAAATAATGATTAAAATTTTAACTGATTTTAAAATTGTACATTTTTATTTTATACCTGATACTTTACATAGAACATATTTCTATTAATTTAAAAACATAACTTTAAGTATATGTGCATTGAATCACTCTCATAAGCTTGGTTACTTATAGTATGTATTTTTTTTGAGACAGAGTCTCACTCTGTTGCCGGGCTAGAGTGTGGTGGCATCAGCCTAGCTCACAGCAACCTCAAACTCCTGGGCTCAAGCGATTCTCCCTGCTCAGTCCCCTGAGTAGCTGGGACTACAGGTGCATGCCACCACCACACCTGGCTAACTTTTTTCTATTTTTAGTTGTCTGGCTAATTGTTTTTCTATGTTTAGTAGAGAAGGGGTCTCACTCTTGCTCAGGCTGGTCTCGTACTCCTGAGCTCAAGCAATCCTCCTGCCTCGGCCTCCCAGAGTGCTGGGATTACAGGTGTGAGCCACCGTGTCAGGGCTAATGTCTCGAGAACCATTTTTCCCGTGTTATTTTTGTGCAGTTATTTATCTTGTCATTTGTTTCAAGTGAGAAGGCAAATCTGCTCCCTGTTACTCCATCTGGGCCACAAGTGCCTTACTTAGGCTTTAACTTTCAAAAAGTTTTTTTTAAAAAATAGGAGTAAAAACAGTCCTTGTTCACCCCCTGCCAGTATGAAATTCCAGAGGCAGCCGCACTGAACTCTTGCATACCCTTTTTCCTGGTGTCTACCCCCAGTCCAGCTCCCCTCCCCGCCGCCCCACTCGGGGAGGCCTTCTCTGACCAGCTCTCTGCATGGCACCTCGTCAAGCGCCGTCTCTTCACACTGCTGTATTGTTTGTTAAAGGACAGATGCTTTCTGAAATCATACTTATTCATGTTTTTATAGTCAGCCTCCCTCGCTGGATAGGATGCAAGCTCCACGAAGGCTGGCTCTCGTCTGTTGTGTTCACTGCTGAATCCCAGAGCCTGGAACAACTCCTGGGCATATCATAGGCCCTCAGTGAATATCTGTTGAAGAAATAAACAAATGCATGCCAGATACCGGGCTGAGTGCTTTACACTGTCCTGGGGTGTCAGGTAGATAATAACTAGTTTGCAAGGAGAGCAAAGCAAGAAAAGGGTTTTCCAGGCAGCAGGGACAACATATGTAAGAAACTCAGAAAGACTTAAGAAAAAAAAAAAAAGAGGTCTGATGTGGTAGTCAGGAAATAGGATTTATTAAATTGACTCCATTCCTTGCTTCACTTTGTCATGAAAATCCTGATTAACCAATTTCCTTTTCAAAATGTTTTCCCAAAATTTAGAAGAAAAAAAGTCCTAACAGTATTAGGTATAGTGTGTACTTTTTCAATAGTGACATAAATATTCGAATTCAAGTTTATTACAAACTTCCCTGTGTGTGTATGCATGCGCGCATTCACCTTTCCCCTCCCTGCACTACCCCCACTGTGAATTCAGTGCTTGGGAAAAGTAACTGTGCAACTTGGTAATGGAACCATCCCATCAGTCGAAGGGATGATGTTGCGTGAAGCAGACTCTGTGTAACCTGTCTTATCCCTGGCCTTCAAGAGGGGGCACTTTGAGGGGTGACCCAGTAGGTTGAGCCTTACTGAGTCTTCAGCCTTCTCCCTGTTCTACAGATTCTGTGGCAAACTTGCCAATTAAGGTGGTGGTTTTTTTGATGAAGCCTTAAGTAACTAGAGCCAGAACATAATTTCATCCATTTCATACAGCTCAGCAGGTGGAAACTACTTTCATTTCTACCACATTGTCCTGATTCAATCTGGGACGAGACACTAAAAAGGGGGCTCTGTAGCCTATTAACCAAGCCCCCAAGTTAAAGCTGTGTTTGTGTTCTTGCAGTATTTTCCTGATTCTGTTTCTGGCAGGGTCTTTGAAGAATAATTTTCTTTGTTGAATTAGTAAACAGAATTTTTTAAAAAAATGTTTATACATATACTGGAGAGTTTGAAACATATGCATGTGTTTTTAGAAGAAAGTATTTTTACTAATTTAACAAAGAAAATTATTTATTTATGGGAATTTCTTGAACAAACAAAATGTTAGTAAAAATTTACCACTTAATAAAAGCAAGTTTCTTAAACTGAGCCATGCAACAGAAGATTTTGTTTCTCATTCAAAGAAGCACAAAAATGCAAACAGATTTTATGTTTGATGACATAATTCCTGGCTTTCTAAAACAGTCACATTTGCATATAAGGCAGAAATATAAACATAGGGATCTATTTTCATAATGAAAGTACGTGACTTTGTATCTCATATGCTAAATTTAAGTAGTTCTTATTTTTAGGCTTAAAGTAAGCATACTTTAAGCACTCTTTAATGTTATATGGCCTCCCTGTAGTTTAGTTGGTTTTTTTTCCCCCAGAAGGGCAATTGAAATAGAAAATTAGGCTTATTGAGTAATTGAACAATATTCCTTCATCTTGGTGTTTACAAACTCTCATTTAGCAAAACAAGGGTCCAAACAAACTCTTGGAATGACAGAGCACCTTCTCTTTAGTTCTCTGGCCAACCAACCCTCCCTACCCGACCTTAACATTGTATTTTCATGAGCATTTCACAACATTTCTCATCCCTTGTTCCCAGTCTTGACCCACTGACCCAAGAATCAAGAAAATGTCATGTTAGTGCCTACTAATTAGTGCACCCAGAGAGCCTTTTCATCTGGCCTTTCAACCTTCTGGAGGTAGGAGCAAAGCTGTCATTCGTATCATGCAGGGAAAATGAGCCTTTACTATATTTTTCCCTGTTTTGCAAACAGCAGAATAAGCGCAGCTGAGACTAGAGATGAATATGCAGGTTAGGAAGAAATTAACCTAAAATGCACCACTGTTGGCATGACTGTCTTTTAGATGACATAGTACTGCCTTCTTGAAATGCCCATAATGGAGCGCTGTGTGCCTCAGATTTTTACCAGAGTAGTGCTGTTGCATCTCCCTTTTATTTCAATACCATCATGTTTATTTGGTGAGATCATTTTTAGCAAAAAATGTTTTCTGGTTAACATATTAAGTAGCGTTTTAATAGATATAAGTTTCCCTTGTTTTTAGACACGTTTTTAGAGAATACTGTAGTTTGTTAGTGAGCCTTTGGTTCGAGTGCTCATTAATCAGTGCTGTTGGGCCGGGGTCTCCTGAGCCTTCTGGGTTTTGGGGGAATCAGCTACCGTAATTAAAGGGATGAAATATATCATGGTCACAAACTTACCAGATCAGACAATTGAAGGTTTTGAACTAGCAAAATTAATCTTTTTAATTTTTTCCTCTAGGTGTTTAAGATAGAAGTGCTAATGAATGGAAGAAAACATTTTGTTGAAAAAAGGTACAGCGAATTTCATGCTTTGCACAAAAAGGTAACCTTTTTTTTTTTCTTTCCTTTTCTCTATATGGCAGATGGTATAACATTAAGACTCTTCTGTGGTTCTAAGTGTTAATATTTCTTGTATATATATGGTTTCTTTTATCATGAAGCAAATTTCCTTTTAAAATAAATTATTCAGTCCCTTAAAGGTGTGCTTTTTGAGTAGGTGGGTTTTCTTTTATTAAGATTGTCTACTCCTCATTTGTGAAGCAAGTATCAAAAAAAATAAAGATTTGCAAATAAAAATCTGAGGCTGCAAGCTGTTTGCAGTATGCTGCATTGGATGTTACAGGTTCAGAAAGAATAAGACCCAGGCCCTATTTTGTCTATGAAATATACTTAATGTTCTTTACAAAAAGGAAAAAAAAAAGCAAGTCATCATTTTACAGGAAAAAATTTATTAAACTCAACTTATACTTCCATGGACCTGGAAAAGATCATATATATGTACATGTGTATTCAAGGACTGGGGACACACATAAAGAGGCTCATAGCCTTCTTTTGAATTGTAAAGGGCCACTTTATAAAACAGATGTTTCAATTCCTGATCCACTTCATTTAAAGTCTTAGATAAAAGAAACAGAAATGCAAAAGGAATAGCTGAGTTTTGGGGAGAAATGATCAGTGAAGAATAAATGAATGAATACTTTTTTATTTTCTACCCAAATTTAATTTTTTGCAGGTGATAAATTATTATCAAGATGCTGAAATTATCTTAATAACTAGAAATGCCTCATGAGATTGCCCAGAAAATCAGCATGAGCCAGTATAATCTTACCATTTTTCTTTCATATGTATAATGAATTATATATATACACACATACATGAAATGTATATACACACACGGTGTATGACAATTCAGTTTCTTTACTTTGTTAGGTAAGAAATTAGATTGTTAGATATTAAGTATATTAAGAAAGTGTCTATTTCAATTTCATTAAAAACTTATTAAATTTTCTGGGAAATGTCAGTGCATAAATGATACGATAGTGTGCTAACTCTGTATTAAACTTTTTTTTAGCATTTTTAAAAATTAAGCTGTCTCACTGTTTTCTAGTCAAGAGAATAGAGAATTGAGTATAAATTTTACCAGAATATTGTTGAGAGATTATCAAGACTATTTCCCTCTGTTTTCTTTTAAAGGGGTGCTCTAAGTTATCTGTACACTGTTCCGTTAGAATGGCACAGGATAATTCTCATTAGTTCTCCAATCAGGATTTTGTTAAATCCAGGTTACTGCCGAAAGAAACAAGACAGGTGAAAACAGTTTAGACCAGGTGTTGCCAGCAGACTTTACAAAAGCACCAATCCTGGGGGCCTCAAAGAGAGACAAACCCAGAATCTGGGTCTCACTTCCTTCTTGTGGAATTCTGTTTTTGTTTATGTGTTTTTGGAGGAAACGGGTTCTAGAGAGGTCTCTGCCATGCACCTAATGAAATAAATAAGTCCCTACAACCGAGACTAAAGCGAGAACTCTCCTCCTGGCCCAGCCTCTGCTGGCCATGCTGGACGAGGCAGCCTGTCACATGCAGGCCCCTGCCTAACTTGCCGGGTCAGCACCCAGCACTCCATGACCCCGACACGGCTCAGCTGTCTCCAGATACTCAGGGACCAACTCCACGCGAGGCACAGCTGGGTGACTGCCAATTAGGCCCGCCCTGAGCTGCCCAAGCTTCTTGAGTGGAGGCTCCTTCGCCCTGTTCTCTCCAATACGATTTATTTGCTCCTGCAGAAGAGGACCCTCTGCCCAGTGATCGTAGACAGTTCTTAGATATTCGTGGTCAGAAAAAATTCCTAGATCTTCTGGGACTCACTCTTCTCTCAGTTTCGACAGTTCTATTAATAATATTAGCAGTCTTATAGTTGTATAATGAGGCCTACCACAGTTAATAAAGTAGAAATTCTCAAATCTCTCAATTTTGCATATTTTTAGCAGCCTTGTTAAAATGTTAGAGACATCCTTACAGGGTCATAGCGGTAAAAATAGCTTTGTGGGGCAGAGTTTTAGTGGGATATGCTATCTAATCTTAGGTATTACAGAGGGGTCAGCAGCCGCTTGAAGCCTTTTTCACTTGCCCATTGTGATCGTATTAGAGTTGACAAAAAGGTAACTCTAAAAGGCAATTAAATGCAATTAAATACAAGTAACGGTAAGAGTGTAAAAATAAACAAAAATTGGTAATCATGACTGTAAAATTGTGTGCTAAGATGGATTAAAACAGGTAAAAATTTAATCAGACTACACAGTCTTTAATGATTGCTGCTGCCCCATTCTGCAACTTTATCCTTTCACTGCAATTTTGTTGTCTTCGATTTCCATATTTGAATTTTGTGACATGCTTTGAATGTTATATTTTAACATATAACATTTTCTCTTTAAGTGCAGTTAAATCTATTATCATTTAATTTTCTTGAAATATTCAACTGTGTTAACCCTCCAAAAATTATCTTTGTTTATTTAGCAAGCATGTATGTTGCCTTATTGTTGTTTTAAGACAGGGTCTTGCTCTGTCACCCGGGCTAGGGTGCAGTGGCATGATAATAGCTCTCTGCAACCTTGAACTCTGGGCTCAAGTGATCCTCCTGCCTCAGCCTCCCGAGTAGCTGGGATCATAGGTGCACATCACTGTTCCTGGCTAATTTTTTAATTTTTTTTTTTTTCATAGAGATGTGGTCTCACTATGTTGCCCAGGTTTGTCTGGAACTCCTAGCTTCAAGCTATCCTCCTGCCTGAGCCTCCCAAAATGTTGGGATTATAGGCATGAGCCACCACGCCCTGCCCTACCTTGTTTCAATTGGTATTTCTTAAGTTTCTTTAGCAGTTGTAGTCCCTCTTTTTTGAATTATCTATTTATGTGCTTTCTAATTTATCTGCAGAGTCTTGGTTGCTTTTACTTACTAGTTTGTGTGGCTTGTTAATGAAATATTAGCCATTTGCTGAAAGTATTTTTTACCAAAGGCCTTTTTATTTTGGTTATGGTATTTATTTTAATTTATAAATGTTTTAAATCTTTATGTTGCCTAATATGTCAATTTTTACCCTTTCAGATTTTATCTACAATTAGTCATTTCTTTGAGAGCCATGATGAGTATTTGATTCTATTTTCCTTCAGGTTTTCTAGATTGGTCTTTTTCAAAATGTGAGCGTTGGATCACCTGAGGGCAGATCCCTGGGCACCACCTTAGACATACTGAGTGAGAATCTTTGTGGTGGAGCCCGGATGCTCTCAATGTCTGCTGAGGTTTGGGAATTCCTATCATGTGGTTATATGTTTAAAGGCATCTCTTAGACATGCCCCTTGCCACCCTATCCCATCACACGCACTGAAGCCACAAGGTTTAGAACCATGCATTACCCTGCCTTATCCAGAATGTCACTAAGTCCTGTTGATTTATTCTTCCAAATGTCTATAATATGCACCACTTTTCATTTTCTGCTTCTGCCATCCCAGTCCAGAATCTTACCACTTTATGTTAGTGGTGCTTTAACCATTTCGGATCCTATCTTCTTATCTGTCTTCTGCTGCAGACAGGTTTTCATCTTCACTCAAATACACTGAAATGGGTCTTTGTTATCTCCCCCTTCATAGACATTGACTCTCCAGGCCAATAGTCTTAAACCCTGTGTTAGTTTCCTATTGCTGCTGTAACAAATCACCAAAAACCTAGTGGCTTCAAACAACACACATTTATTATCTTCTTCGAGCTGGGTCAGTGGGCTATGTTCCTCCCGGGGGACTCTAGGAGAGGATCTGTTCCCTTGCCTTCCCCGGGGTCTAGAGGCTGCCCACGTTCCACGACTCACGGCCCTCTTCCAAGGCAGCAGTCACCTCATTCCACCTTCTGCTTCCATCCTGACATCTCTTGCCATGACCTCTCCTCCTTCCCCCTGGGATGACACTGGACCCACCTGGATAATCCAGGATAATCCCCCATCTCAAGATCCTTAATTTAATCACATCTGCAAAGCCCCTTTCCCGGGTAAGCGAGTATAGATTCAGGGGATTGAGACTTGGACATCTTTGAAAGAACCTTTAATCTACTACTAACCCCTTTGCTGGCCAGCCTGATATCTCACTCCTTCTCCTAAGAAATCTTCAGTGACAGCCAAGCCAGTCTCCCCCCTTCCCCCATTACATGCCATGAAAATCACTACCTGTCCGCCTTTGCCATGCTGAATGTCCTTCCCTGTGTGCACTGATCTGTTCCAACCAAAACAAGACATTCATTTCAAGTTCTCTTTCTTCTGTGTTAGCACCCTTTATTCCCTAATCTTTTTGTTCTTGGACTCCTATTTCATTTAGAATAGAGATCTCTACTTGAACATTACAAACATGTAAGAGATAATTGCACTTCAGTTATCCCTAAATTTTGTCTAATTAGAAGAGACTTTTTGTAAGTAGGGACCGTGTCTTATCGCTTGTATCTTCCACACTGTCAGAGTGTTAGGCACCTATTAGGCTTTATTACATAAGTATTTGGCAAATGGGATGTGTGGAGAACATTATGCATACTTACGAATTGCTGGAGGAACGTTTTGGTTGGGAAGAAGAGTTTCTATTGTGGGGGTTTACATTCACTGTGAAGTGTGACCCCAGGTTACACTTGCCCTGATTTCTTTGCAGCTCCTACTCTGCTAGTACTAGGTGGGAAAGACACCACCACCCTGAAACAGAAACAAACCCCCATCCCACCCGTAGTGATGGCTCGGGCACAGGCTCTGGGGACAGGGTGAACCTTCAGTCTCGTAACTGCTTCCCCCGGCTCCAGCTACCCTGTGCAGGCCCCACTACGGCTAAATAATTCACCATTTTAAACGGTGGTGCTTGAAAAGAGCTTTGCTTTCCTGGGCCCAAACTCACATGTCTGGGCAGAAAAACCTTCCCTGCACTGCAAGCAGCTGAGCATGTTTTATTTTACGTGCCTTCCCAGCTGTTCTGTGTCCATCGCAGCCCACCCTTTTATTCACGAAGGTTTCAGGCAATGATGGTGCTGGTTCAGGTTTAAGTTAACTGTCTTCGCTTTTGTTATTGCCTACTTTGGGCTCGAGGAAAGTATTTCATTCTCTTATATTTAGTTCCATGAAGTACACATTTCAGAAGAACCGAAAAGCTGCCATACGGTGTCAAAGCAATAGTGCAGCCCCCTGTGCAGTGTCTCTAAAGGGGACCCTGAGGAAATAGGGGCGACAGAATGGAGGAAAAGATTAGATTTTGCTCCCAAATGTCCCCTACTTCTTTAACCTTTTTTTTTCTTTTTCATCCTTTTCATTCATGTGCTTGAGAAAGGTATTCCTGATCCTTTCTGCGGAAGACGGCTGCCATAACCAATGTATGCGATGGCAGGTCTATGTGGAGCTAAGTTCTGCGTAAATTCCCCTGAGTATGAAAAGGAAAGGGAGTGGTCACGCCAGGAAAGGGGATTGCGTTTGTGGTATCGTGGAATCTGGGGCTTATCTGCGTGGATCAGAAAGGCCGTGTGCCTGGACACAGCATGGCCAGGACAGTTAATCATCAGAGCAAGCGGCAGAGGGTATTTATCTTGCGAGCAGCTGAGCCTTACTGGAAACATATTGTCTTGGGTTTGTCTCTCATCTAAAGCAATTCATTACTCACCTACAAATGCTGTCACAGACCCTCCCAGCTATGATGATCTGCTTCCTCGGTACTCCTGACATAAATAAAAAGGAAAAACGTTTTCAGTGCTGTTATCTTCAAGATTTTTTTTTTTAAAGAAAGATAATGGAGTTGATTTTCTATTCTGAAATATATGTTGTGATTCAATAATTTTAAAGCAAGTTAGGTTATGTTTAAATCAAAACTTAATAAGCTTATTACCACAGAATAATAGCATTTTGGCCTTGTTCTTGTTGAGAAATACCTCCAACGGTGTAGAGATGAGATATGTATCTACTCCTTTGCAGACAATCATGAATTCCCCCCCCCCCTCCTCTCTCTTGCATTCTCAATTTCCCCCTCAATACTGACTCAGTCTCATCAATAAACGAGCCTGTTACAGTAGTTCCTATTTTACAAAATAAAGCCCAGCTTTGGCCCCGTGCTTCCCTTCCATGTTCGTCCATTGCACTCCTTCCCTTTTAGCAGAATTCCTTGATAGAAGAGCCTCTACTTCCCCGCTCCCCTTCTCTTTGCACCCTGCGTTATTGACTTCCCGTCATCACCCGGCAGGGTCTGATCACACCCGCTTTCTTGAAACACTTTCCTGACGGAAGTTACTTTCCACCCCCTCCTCACTGATGGCCCGTTTCTCCTCCCTGCCTGTCAGAGTTGGGTGTCTCAGACCTTGGCCCTTGTATTAGTTGTCTACTGCGGCCTAACAAATTACCACAAACGTAGCAGCTAAAAACAACATATTTATTACCCCAGAGTTTCCATGGGTCAGGAGTCTGGGCACAGGTTTACTGGTTTTCTGCCCAGGTCTCACCTGGCTGAAATCAAGGTGTCTGCCAAGGCTGTGATGTCATCTGAGGCTCGGGGTCCTCTTCCATACTCATTTGGGCAGAATTCAGTGTCTTGCAGTTGCAGGACTGAGGTCCCTTTTTTCTTGCCAACTGGAGGCCAGGGGCAGCTCTCAGGTCCTAGCCATGTGGCCCTCTGGTCGCATGACAGCTTACTTCTTCAAAGCCGGCAGTCTGCTGGGACTAAGTTATATATAACATAACATAATCCTGGGAGTGACTATCCCACCGTATTCTCAGGTCCTGTCCGTGCTCTAGAGGAGGGGATCACGCATGGCGTGTACCGCAGGGGACCATTTTGGGATTCTGCCCACCACAGCCCTTTTTCTCCATCCTTACCTAACCCCCAGTGCCATGTCCTCTAGTTCCATGGCTCTAAATACCACTTATATATTCTGACTCCCAGATTTGCAGACTCATATCCAGCTGCCTACCTACCATCTACACTTGGATGCCTGTTGGGCATCTCTGACTTAAAATCCTCAGAACAGAGCAATTGATTCCCTTATGTTAGGCTATCTGCGGTTGCATATAGTAGACGCTTGCCTAGGATTCTTAAACAAGTAAGAGATTTATGACTGTCACGTTATAGCAAACTAGAGGCAGGCAGTCCAAGGTGGTGCAGCATTCCCACAGCACCCATGTTCCAGGCTCCTCCCGACTTCCTGCTTCACCATCCTCACCTTAGCAAGTGTTTTTCACCCTTCTGGTTACAACATAGTTGCCATCCCTCCAGGAATTGCTTCCGCATTTCTGGCAGGAAAAAGAGCCTATTTTTTTGTTGTTGTTAGGAAAACAGGAGCCCTACCTAGTATACTTGTGCTACATTTCATTAACTCTGTCACGTGGTCACCCTAATTACAAGGGAACCTGGGAAACCAAGGTTTTAGCTCAGTATGTTGGCCCTCTGAATAACACTGGAATTTTTGGGGTTTCTTTCTTCTAAGAAAAAGGAAGGAATGAATATTGGGTAGGCAGCTAGCAGTGTCAGCTGCATCCGTTATTCATGTGGGATTAGATTTGGCTGCAGGTGACTCTAAAACCAAAATAATGGTGACAGTAACAGGTACAACTTGGTTCCTCTCTCACATAAATGTCTAGGGCTGGTGTGGAAGTTTCATGATCATCAGGGACCCAGGCTCTTGTTGCTTTGCCATTTTTACCATGCGGTTTCTACTTCAGGGACAATGGTGGCTGCTGCAGCTCCAGCCATTTCACAGGCTCCTTCTTCTTCATGATGTATGACAAATTTCAGGCTAGCATGGTTAATGGTGAATGTATTCTTATGTATGGGAAGAATTTTTTATTACAGATTTGGCTGCCCAGGTTTCATCGTGTGCATTTTCTTATTGTTATGCTGTTTCTTTGCGTGTGTAGTAAAGGAACAACCTTGGTAGGTTTTTCCAAATTTTTAATTAGAACATTAGGATTCATTCCATTTTTAGAGGCCCTGTATTAGTTTGCTATTTGCTGCTGTAATAAATTACCTTAAACTTAGTGGTTTTAAAAAATACAAATTTATTATCTTATACTTCTTGAGGTCACAAGTCCAAAATGAGTTTGACTGGGCTAAAACTGAGGTGTCACCAGGACTGTATTCTTCCTGGAGGCCCTAGGGCAGAATCCATTCCCTTCCCTTTCCAGCTTCTAGGAATTTGCCTTCCTCCTTTGTCAAAGTCAGAGTCTTCTGATCTCTTTCTGACTCTGACCCTGCTGCTTCCCTCTTCTAAGGATCCTTGTGATTACATGGAGTCCACCTGGATAATCCCGTATAATCTCCCCAACTTAAAATCACTAATTTAATCAAATCTGCAAAGTCCCTTTTGCCATGTAAGGTAACATTCACAGGTTTAGGATTCGGACATCTTTGGGTGAGGGAGATTATTCTGCCTACCACAGGCAGCTCTAGTTTAACTTCCAATAGAATTTTTCTTTTGTCCCCTAAAACTGCTGCCAGGAAAGGCCTAGCTAAGAATGGTCATTCTGTTTTCATGAACAGAATTTGAACCTAAACTGGGTGTATGGTGCATGTGTGTAGACCTAGCCACTGGGGAGGCTGAGGCAGGAGGATCGCTTAAGCCCAGGAGTTCAAGGTTGCAGTGACCCATGATGACGCCACTGCACTCTAGCCCAGGCAACAGAGCAAGCCTGATTGTTAGGAACGTTGGAAAGATTGGCCTCTATGTTTTTTAGCTCCCTTTCCAAATGATGTGGTCTTGTTCATATGGCATTTCTGGGGACAATGGTTATGAACAATTACATTTTGTTTTGCTTTCTTTATGGGAAAAATATATAGAAAGACTTTTTATCACAAAAGTACTTACTCCAAGCAAAATTTCATTGTGCTAATTGATTTTTGAAACTAAATTTACCTTCTTTTTAACTCATTTACTGGACTTTTTATTTTTTGGGGAAAAATAATTCCAGTCTGAAATATCCACAATAACATCTACCAAAACATAAAACCCTTATCCTGAAACCTGAACAATTAGGACACCTAAATAAAGAATTTTTTGGCAAAATTTCAGTATAATTATATTTTCCTCTATTTTTTATTGGAGACAGCAATGGTTCACTTTCTTTTATTGGCCTTTTTTTTTTCCAAATAATGTCATTATAATTAACAGACATCTCTTGTTTTTTGTTTTTTTTTTTTCTGTTATGTCTTTATAGCTTAAGAAATGTATAAAAACTCCAGAAATCCCGTCTAAACATGTTAGGAACTGGGTCCCAAAAGTGTTGGAACAACGACGACAAGGTTTGGAAACATATTTACAGGTAAGATATGTTTAGATCCTCAATTAATATAATGTAGCTTAAATAATCATATGTCTGTTTTTTCTCAGGTTGTATGGGTGTGATGCAAAATATATCAAGCAGGCAAAGATTCTAAATTAAAGGAAGTTCAAAATTATAAATATGTCGTTAACTGGTTCTTTTAGCTTTAGTTAGGTTCTATTTAAAATTGGTTATATGCATTGGGTAAGGGAAATTTTATTATAAAGGTGAAAACTAGTGTAGAGAGGATCTGTCCATTTTTTAATCCCACTCTACAAATTACTTTGTTTTTATTTTTTTGTTTTCCCTCCAGGATTTTTGCTCCCTCATAGCAATCCAGCCTTTAGGTTTTGGGCTTTGGGGGGCTGGTTGGAGTACTGCGAGAAACTGAATTTTTGGTGGGCCTGGCTAGTATATCTATGGAATCAAATTGAAAATGAGTGTATAAAAATTGCCTGTGACGAAGCGCCAACTTCTTTGAAAACGTGTGTTTAGAAAGAATGCATTAGGATGCTCTTTTCTGCAGCTGAGAGGAGCAGGCAGCGCTGTCTAATTGCGATGAGACAAAGGCAGTCTCTCCACCGAGTTGCGGAAAAAGCAAAAGGAAAAGGTTGAGAAGTATCAGCTTCTCTGAGTTTTTTAAAAAAAGGCCTAGGAGCCTCCAGTGGATATTCACTGTAGTCAATAAGTCCAAAGAGCACGGCGCAGGGCAGGTGCTGGGACAGGCGGCCTTGAGGGGCTGGTGCGCTTGAGTGTCTGAGTCCACTTGAGAGGCGGTGCACGAGCATGGCGGAGGTGAACGGGGCCGGGGGCGGGGGAACCTTGGCTCTCAAAGAAGAGCTGGACTGCACCTAAGAGTTATGAAGTTGTGCCTGACCGCTCTAAGATACCTTGCAGCAAAGACCGTGTTCGCCTTTCGGCATCTCTGCAGCCCCTCTAAGCATTAGCCCCAGGTGGATCTGTCTAGGAGGGAGCTCGGGCCTGTGCAGAGCCAGGGCGCTGTTTCCCGCAGAGCTCCCGCGGACGACTGTGCCCGGATCACTGGTGATTAAAAAGCTGAGGAGAGGCTGACTCCTCAGGGTTGTACGTAGTGACAGATTCTGGGGACTCGCTCGCAGTAGAAAGATGCCAGAAGTCTGTGCTGGCCTCCTGCAGTTTTCCTGGTCTTCGCAATGCTCAAACAGGAACGCTGACGTGCGGGAGGCCCCTCAGACATCTGAGGAGGGCTCTCTTTCTTCTTTTTGCTCTTCTGCTCTTGGGCTTGGTGGAAGAATCCTTCACCGCCTGTCCCTGGGGCTGGGAGCTTAAAGTACATGGAGATCACAAATCACAGGAGTGTGTGTGGCCGTGGATTTTGAGACTGTAAGAAGAGCTATGACACTTCCATAGCCCCAGGCAACACTGCAGAGCAAAACACAAACTGAAAAACCAAAAAATGAGGCTTCAGAAATTGTATGCAAAGGATAAAAATGCATGTTCTCTATAATTAAATGGAATAGGTAAACAACGCATTTTTATTTGTAAGCCAGATTTTCCACAGATATTGTATATCTTCAGGCTTAGTTCTGAATAAAGCTTTACTCTCTTCCCCTCATTGTATTTGACACATGACTTCCATTACTACTCAGTGTAAACATTTTAAGTTGTTTGTACTTTGGATATAAATATGTGCCTAAAATCATCTGGCACAGAGAGGAGTTTATAGTGACACTCAAATTGAGCTTAGAATTTTCTATTCTCAGAACTAGGGCCTGAAAGATGTGGTTGAAGGGCCGAGAAGGCTTGCTTCCTGTTGTGCATTTAATAGTTAATTTGTTGTCACTTAAATCGCCAAAGAGTTCAAAGGAGCTTTCCCTTCTCCCTTTTCCACCTGATTCTATTTGCAGACAATAGGAGCTAGCTAGAACTAGTGTGGAAATGCCACAGCACAAATAATAGTCTTGCAGCATCGTGGATAGGTTCTAATCAGTGAATTTATAATACCTTCAAAAACTTCTGCCAGCCTAGAAATTTCCAAAAGGTCTTTTTCACACATTGTAACAATACGTTAATAGCAACTACAGCTAATGCTATTTAGTATTACTTGCCTGGAGATTAAAAAAACGAAAAAAGGTACTGTGAAAGCTCCATGAGTGAGTTTTTATTTTTTAAGCTTATTTCTGAACCATCATTACTTTCCTACTTAAATTTCCAAATGATTTTGGTTTGAAGCAAATTCTAAAACAAAATTTACTAAATGTCTAAATACGTACAGCATATTAGAATCAAAATCTAGGAATAACCAAAGACAGGATAAAAGTTGCATTTTGCATTTGAGTAACTTGAGCTATGGTAGTCCACCTGATGAACAGTGAACTTTAATTTCATTTCTAGGATCATTTTCTGCTTATTGAATAGGAAATCAAGTAGCTGTTACTTGTCATGTTTTCTTATCTCTTCCTCCTTAAATAATACACCCCAGGAAATCCTGAGGTTTAATGAATGAGGGAATTGATCGTCTCTAACGGTAGAATTAAGCAAAACAATATCTTTCTACATGAATGGAAGGAAGTTAATTGGTTTTCATCCCAACAAAAAGTCTGTGCCAAATAAAGATTTTTTTCTAGTAACAAACTCTTTATTTTCCAAGTTTTATAAACCAGAAATTCATCTACTTAAGGGGATGTTTTATAATAACTTGAAGGTAAAAACAAGTTAATATTTGATATTAATTTACCAATAAATATATATTTGTATATAGTTTTGCTTAATGATAAGCATTCTTCAAGCAGCTGTGGTGTTTGAGGTAGAAGGTTAGATGTAGCTTCAGAGAAACCTTGAACCATAGCCCAAATTAAATTACTGTAGTTATTTTATCCATCTCGCTTTTTCACTTTCCATGGTTTGAGCTTCATCTGACCCCCTGATGGTACAGAAGGGCTGCAGCAGTTCCAGAACTCACCTACTCTCATCATATACCAGAGTACAGGGGAAGAGTAGGGTCTCTTTCAGTAGATGTCACAGAAGAAAGAAGAAAGGTCTTTCCCTAGGGGTCTCAGCAGATGTCTTCCCTCATCTCACTGGCTTATATTTGTGTACATGCCCCGCCCCCCCGAACCTCACTGTGGCCAGAGATCCCTGACTGAGTTAGTGAATCATGGCCTACTCCTGAAGCTGTGGGTGAGGAAGGGGTGATTTCCCTAAGGAATAACTAGGGTATTCTTGGTAAAAGAAAAGGAATATCCTGAGCATGGGTGGGGAAGTGGAGGGCAACCAGCAAATGCCCACTACAAAAAATGATGATGCCCAGAAAATCTGAATTGCCCAGGGTTATGAAAAGGTAGGGACTTTCTTCAGACTGGAATTCAAGGCTCTTTCCTAGATAGATAAAATTTCTTAAAAAATTTAGTTATGAGTATCTTTGACTTTTGATTTAAAGACCAGAGATGTTTCTTGCCTTCATTTTTGTTTTAAAAATATAAAATAATAATTCTCACTAATATAATTACTTTTAGATCTAAAATTTTTATTACCAATGAAGTTATAAGCTAGAACATTAATGAATTTAGCATCTAATAGTGTTTACCGGTTTCTGAGAAGAAGCAAAAATCTTAAGAATAAAGTATTATTAATTGCAGTTTCCCAAACAGATGTGACCATCAAATATAGTTTATATGGTAGTTTTTCCTCCTGATTTGAGATGACTTGCTGTCTTTCCTGAGATCCCCCCAGTGAAATAAAAGTTTAGAAACTTAAGAAGGAATAAACCCAACAGTTAAGTAGTAGATGGGCAAAGAAAAGAGGGGATTGTTAAAGGAAGAAAAAGTTGAACAACTTTCTGGGAGATGGGACGTGCCAGGAGAGTGTGAGCGGATACGATAGAGGGGGGAAGCCACGACAGAGGGGGGAAGCCACGGCCCAGGCTCACCAGAGGGCGTGCGGTGGAGCGGGGAGGCCACCTGTGCACGGCGGTGCAGGAGGGCGACTGGGCCAAAGTCGACAGGCGAGGCTGGCAGAGCAGGGCTGAGCAGTGAGGCTGAACACAAGTGGGCCTGTTCAGGGTACAGGCTGAGTATCTTACTGAGAAAATCTGAAAGCCGAAGTACTCTAAAATCTGAAACATTTCGAGTGCTGACGTGATGCCACAGGTAGAAAATTCCATGCGTAAGTATTTAACATACACTTTGTTTTCATGCACAAAATTATTAAAAATATTGTATAAAATTGCTTCAAGCTATGTGTATAAGGTATATAGGAAACATAAATGAATTTCGTGTTTAGACTTGGCTCACAACCCCAGGATATCTCATTATGTATAAGCAGATATTTCAAAATCTGAAAAAATGTGATATACAAAGCACTTCTGGTCCCGTGTATTTCAGATGAGATGTTCAACCTGAATTTGCATGGAGCAGCTGCCCAGGCCACTCATTCTGTACAGAATATATGCAGCCTGATGTTTATGACCACATTTTTTTAAAAGACTTTTCTCTTAACAACAAAACAATAAAACAACAAAACTTAAACAGAATGGCTGGGTAGAATTAAGGCTTCTAATGTGGCTATTAGGGGCTCCAAGTTGGTGACCCCCTCCCCACTCACTTACCCAAAGGAAGAGCCTACCTGCCTGCGTGCTCCATTGCACTGTCTTTCCACTCGGGCAGGGGCCTGGCCAAGCACTCCTGCTGACATGCCAGCAGAGGAAACCCACCCAGGCAACTTTCTTCAGTGTGATCTGATAACCAGGCATTTGAAGAAAACAAGTAGCACGAACAAAAAGACCAAGAAGAACTAAAATACTGACCCTTCAGGAAAGAGAAAATTCAGGACACAAAACATATCATAAAAATTGATGTAATAAATCCAGAAAGCTTCACAAAGGCATTATATCCAAAAGATTACAATAGGATGCTGTGTGAAAGGAACAATCTGAGAACATACAAGAATTCTTAGAATTAAATGTGTTGTCTAATTCAAAACATTCAGTAGATGCTCAGTTGGGAAACTGTTCCATAAAATACAGATAGAAAAACTCTCAAGCAAAAGACAAAAGACGTAGAGGACCAATCCAGGTCTAATGTTCTACTTTTTTCTGGAGTCCCAGAAGGAAAGAAGAGGGCAAAATACACATGTAGGGAAGGGCATAATCAAATAATAAAATTAGCCAGGCACGATGGTGCATACCTGTAGTCCCAGCTACTCGGGAGGCTGAGGCAGGAGGATCGCTTGAGCCCAGGAGTTGGAGGTTGCTGTGAGCTAGGCTGATGCCATGACACTCTAGCCCTGGCAACAGAGTGAGACTGTCTCAAAAATAAAATAAAATAAAATAATAAAATAAAATAAATAAAAATAAAAAAGAATTTAGGCCGGGCGCGGTGGCTCACGCCTGTAATCCTAGCACTCTGGGAGGCCGAGGCGAGCAGATCATTCTGAGCTCAGGAGTTCGAGACCAGCCTGAGCAAGAGCAAGACCCCGTCTCTACCAAAAATAGAAAGAAATTAATTGGACAGCTAAAAATATATATAGAAAAAATTGGCCGGGCATGGTGGCACATGCCTGTAGTCCCAGCTACTCGGGAGGCTGAGACAGTAGGATTGCTTGAGCCCAGGAGTTTGAGGTTGCTGTGAGCTAGGCTGACACCACAGAACTCGCCCCAGGCAAGAGAGTGAGACTCTGTCTCAAAAAAAAAAAAAAAAAAAAAGAATAAATAGTTGAAAATTTCCCCAAGCTGGAAAATATGAGCATTTACATAAAGAAGGTGCTTTAAGGGCAGAGAACAAAGAATGACAGGAGCTCTAATGCCCAGTAAAATTTCAGCACATTGGAGATAAAATCCATAATTTTCCAGGAAGTAAAAAAAAATAGTGGGCAAGGTTGAGTTTCAGTCATGGCTTCATTTCTTCCTTTGAGGCTGCTTTAGTGGGCTCTTCCCTCCTTTCTTCAGTAGCAACATTAAATTGTAAACTGGCATAATTTCCAGACAAAAGTTTTTCACGAGAGTTATGCATACTTGTTCCATTAGTTATAATAACATGAAATTTATCTTTCTGAGAATATTATTATTATATATTATTGTTCTTTATTATTTGAGAATAACAATTCTTGTTTATATTTTCATCTTTATAAAGAACGAACAATAATTAAATGTATAGTGGGTGTTGGGAACTAAACAGAAACAGCTCAAAGAATTTAGGACTAAGGATCATCTAAGCTAATAATATAAATCTTTTTTTAAAAAGTTCATTTGAAGAGAATAGTTCTGAAGCTGGAGTGGGACTGGTTTGCCAAACAGTACTAGATGCAGGTAACTGTCTTCACAAGACCCTATTACTTGACTAGCCTGCCCTTCATTCATTCTTTAAATTTCACAGTAAGTTACGTTCCATTGGGTCACTAGTCCACAATGGGTCAAAGAGTATTGTATTTTTAACTTTTCTAGTTGTACATGAGACATTTGCTAAAATTGGCCATGTGTGCTTAAAAATGTTGTGTATTCTGTAATTCTTGAGTGCAGTGAACTGTGTATAATCAGATCAAAGTTGTAAAGCAAGCTGCTTAAATCTCTTCTAAGCTTAGCCACTTGATCTATAAGAAGAAAGATGTGTTAAAATTTTACACTTAAATTTACTATCATTATTGATATAATTGGGCTTAATTCAACTCTCTGTGCTACCACTCCATATTTTTCTATGAGTTTTTTTTTTTTTTTTTACTTTTGGATTAGTGACAGATTTTTTTCCTTTTTGTACTTTTTCCCCTTGGTTAGTTTATTTCTATTCTTTTATTAATTACCTGTTATCTTTATTTTCCTCCTGAACATTACAAGGACCTTAAAATGTTTTAACTCTGATTACTCTGGATTTGGGATTCTGGGTTGACAGTTCTTTTTTTTCAGCACTTGGAAAATATCATGCCACTTCCTCCTGGCCTCCATGGTTTCTGATTAAAAAAAAATGGGCTGGCATATTGTTTTTCCTTGTATGCTTATTTTCCCCCTGTATACACGTTGTTTTAAAATGGCTGCATTCAAGATTTTATCCTCGTTATTAGTTTTCAGAAGTTTAATTGTGATGTGTCTTGGTGTGTATTTCTTTGAGCTTTTCCCATTTAAAGTCCTCTCAGTTTCTTGAATGTGTAGGTTAATGTCTCTTGCCTGATTTGGGAGTTTTTAGCCATTATCTCGTTGAGTGCACTTTCAGCTCTTTCTCCTCTCCTGCCAGGCCTCTGATAACAGGAATGTTAGATTTTTTATTACAGTCCCTTGAGGCCCTGAGGTCCTATTTTGTTCACACTGCTTTTTCTCCATTGGTCAGGTTGGATAATTTCTGTTGTTCTGTCTCCCAGTTCACTGACTCGTTCCTTCATTCCTTCCATTCTGCTGCTGAGTCCATACACTGAGCTTTTTATATTGGTTATTATATTTTCCAGTTCTAAAATTTCCATTTGGTTCTTTATAGCTTTTATTTCTTTGCTGGGACTTCATATTTCTTCACTGAGTTTTTCTCCCTGGGGTTTTGTTTGAAATGTGTTCGTAATTGCTCATTGAAACATTTTCATCGTAGCTGCCTTCAAATCATTGTCCAGTAATTCCAGCATCTCTGTCATCGTAGTGTTGGTGTCTGTTGACTATCTTTTCCATTCAGTTTGAGATCTTCCTGGTTCTTGGTAGGATGAATGATTCTGATTGAACCTTATGCATTTTTGTATTAGGAGACTCTGGATCTTATTTAAACCTTCGATTTTAGCTGGCTTTCTCTAACAGCTCCATCAGGGGTATATGGGGTATGGAGGATATCGCCTTGTTTCTGCCAGGTAGGTGAAGGTAGGAGATCAGTTTCCCTACTTGGCCTTCATTGACACCTGGGTGTGGGGGGTGCTCCTCATTACTGCTAACATGCAAAAGGTCCTTACTCTCCACTAGGACTCATCTGATGCCATCCTTGCAGAGAGGGGGAGGTGTACCACGTTACTGCCAGGTACCTACAGAAATCCAGGCTCCCCACATAGTCTCCAGTGACAGCATAAGAGGGGCACATTACCAGGTGGTGGAGAAAGTCTTGGCTCCTTACTTGGCTGTCTCTGATCCCACCCTAACACTGGGTACCTCATTCTAGCCTCATAAGGATAGAAGTCTAGACCACTCTGACTTTGCTGCTATGAGTGCAGGTGGGAGCCACAGTTTCTTCTGTGGTGTTTGGCTGGAATAGAGTGGTTAGTATCTAAGTTTTCTGTCTTGCTAGCCTGCCCTTTTTTTTTTTTTTTTTTTTTTTTGGTTCTTTGGCTAGAGAAAGCAGGCTTTTGGTGGGGCTTTATTTATCAGCATCTCTGGGTATTTTCTGATTGCCACCTTTTTCGGCTCCAAGTTTGCAATATATGAGACAAAACAAAAATCCAGGAAAGATAAAATTCATCATTATGTGTGTGTCTTAGTCCATTTTCTGCTGCTATTACAGAATACCACAGACTGGGTAATTGATAAAAAAAAAAAAAAGAGAATTATTTGACTCATGGCTCCAGAGGCTGGGAAGTCCAAGATCGAGGGGCTGCATCTGGCGAGGGCCTTCTTGCTGTGTTATAACATGACAGAAGGTGTCACAAGGCAAGAGAGACAGAGAGAAAATTGGGAAGGAGCAAAGTTATCCTTTTATCAGTAGCCTACTCCCATGTTAACTAATCCACTCCTGTGGTAATGACATTGGTTCATTGGTGAGGGCAGAGCCCTCGTGACCTAATCACCTCCTAAAGGTCCCATCTCTTAATGCTGTCATATTGCAATTAAATTTCAACATGAGCTTTGGGGGTAACATTCAAACCACAGCAGTTCTCAGGTCATTCCTCAGGTCCTGCTGTCCCTGGCAGGTCTGTCTTCTTTCCTTGGCCTTTCATAATCTTCTTATGTTTGATACATAATGTTCATGGTTTCAGTTGAACTTACTAGCAGGACGAATAGGGAAAAGTACGTTTGATGCTGAGACACTGTACCCATTAAACGATAGCTCCCCATTCCCCCCTCCCTCTAGCCCGTGGCAACTAACATTCTGCTTTCTGCCTCTGTGATTTCTCACTGCTCTGAATGCCTCATATAAGGGAAATCACATGGTATTTGTCTTTGTGACTGGCTTATTTCACCGGCTTAGTATAATGTCCTTAGGGTTCTAGCTTATCATTATATCTGGTTCTTTTTCTTGGACTTGCATTGTTAGAATCCAATACTGTTGAAAAATTTCATGGTTAAAAATTTGGTGAAGAAATGGTGGCTAATTGCTGAATAATTGCTGCCCAAAGAGAATACCACATTTCCCTTTTCCTTATTGATTATTTATACTGAGAAAATTCATCTACAGTATCCTTATCTGAAGTCTCATGATCTGAGATTTTGCCATTTTGCTGTACTTTGTACTTTGTGGTAGCCACTGGTCACATGTGGCTACTGAGCATTTAAAGTGTGGCTAGTCTGAATCAAGATGTTCTGTAAATGTAAAGTTTACATAGGTTTTAAAACCTTAGTACAGGCCAGGCGCGGTGGCTCACGCCTGTAATCCTAGCACTCTGGGAGGCCAAGGCGGGCGGATTGTTTGAGCTCAAGAGTTTGAAACCAGCCTGAGCAAGAGCGAGACCCTGTTTCTACTAAAAATAGAAAGAAATTAATTGGACAACTAAAAATATGTAGAAAAATTAGCTGGGCATGGTGGTACATGCCTGTAGTCCCAGCCACTCGGGAGGCTGAGGCAGGAGGATCGCTTGAGCCCAGGAGTGTGAGGTTGCTGTGAGCTAGGCTGACACCACGGCACTCTAGCCCGGGCAACAGAGCGAGACTCTGTCTCAAAAAAAAAAACACCTTAGTACAAAAAAGAATGTAAAGTATCTCAATTTTTATATTGATTACATGTTGAAATATTTTGTATATATTGTATATATTAGGTTATACAAAATATATTACTAAAAGTATTTTACTTGCTTCTTTTTACTTTTTTAAATTTACGTTTTACATTACTAGAAAATTTACATGTTAAATTTGTATTAAAATTATTGAAAAATATATACGTAGCTTGCATTTTATTTCCGTTAGATAGTGGCGGTCTAGAGCAGCGGACCCCAACCTTTTTGGCACCAGGGACCGGTTTCATGGAGGACAGTTTTTCCACAGACAGGGAGGGAGTTGTTGGGGGGTGGGGAGCAGAGCTCAGGCGGTGACGTGAGCGACGGAGAGCAGCTGTAAATACAGGTGAAGCTTACCTGGCTGGCCTGCCGCTCACCTCCTGCTTTGCAGCTTGGTTCCTAAGTCTCATCAAGACAATTTTTCCACGGACTGGGGGAGGAATCGGGTAGGCAGAGCTCAGGCGGTTCCTAACAGGCCACAGAGTGGTAGCAGCCATGGGTGGGGGTTAGGGACTCCAGCTCTAGACTATTCGCCGTCTGTCTCTGCAGTCATCATCTGAGTCTTCTAATAATTGTGAAACACTTTCCTCTATCAATTTTTTCTTTACAATTTTAAGTGGAAAATAAAAATTTCTGCAATTATAACCGTGTTCAAAGAAAGCTTAAGGAAAACTTGAGCGATAATGTCTCCAGACCTTTTTGAAAGATGATGAGTACTTTGAGCAACACAGCAAGAAGACTGAAGGGTGATGTAATAATTATGATTTATTTCATTATCCTTCTAGATGATTCTATGATTCTTCAATATTCCTATTATTTTAGTCTTAGCATAGTTGGGAATAATTGGTGAGTAATGATGATGTGGTACTTAGGATGATGAGGAAGTTAAGTGTTTCAAGGTCTTAGGAAAAAATAAGATCATTTAGATTCTAAAATGTATTTTTAGAAAAATTTCAGTGGATCCATATGGTAATCATAGGATGGAATGAATTTTATTCGATTTTTAGAAGCTATGTAAATTTTCTCTTTGTTCTTAGAGGACATCTAAGAAAGCATAAAATCATAAAATATTAACTTTTACAAATATAACTGCTTAATTCTCTCCCTTTTGAAAATAATCTGACATTTTTTTAGGATCTTCTTTTTATCTTTGGTGTTCTTCAATTTTACTCTAGAACTTCATTGCTATAGTTATTTCATATCTAGGTGTAGATTTTTAAAAATTTGTAGTTTTGAGGATTGTTTTATATGCCCTGAACATTTCTAGAAAATGCTCAGGTATCATATCTTTGAATGTTTTCTCTTTTTCATTTTCTGTTCTATTTTCTATTTTGAGTCTGGTAACTGTAATGACTTATGCCCTTGCAGGTCTAAGTTGACTGTCTCTTGATCCTGTTGGTTCATGCTCATGATGCTTTGTTTCCTCATAGTATATGTGTATATTTCTTTGTTTGTTTTTGTATATTTGACTGTGTAATTGAGTTCCTGAGATTTTTATCTTTAGAATTCTTTTATGGCCAGGACTGAACTGGATTTACACAGAGAGAATTTTTTTTGCTTTTGCCAAAAATCTGGGAGCACTATCAACAGAGACTTCTTAGCTGCAAGGGGTTTTTAGGGGGGTTTGTTTGGTTTGTTTTATTTTTGGTGCTTTGGGGTTTTTGTTTGTTTGTTTGACCACACTAACGGCATTAACGTAGGTTACAGTCCAGTCAGGGAGCCGACTTGTAGTTTTGAGTTCTCAAAGGATATTTATCCCCTCCCCCTTCACTTCACAGTGCCACGCTCAGGGCCATTCTTCACGGTGTGTTTATTTCCCATTCTTCCCCTGGGATGCATCCCTTTAAGGCACCAGCTTTATTTGGAGGTTGCCTTTTAGATCTCCGCCCCCACCCAACTCAATCAAGTGTTCGTCTTTGTCTACATTGCCTGTGCCCCTGCAGCTCCAGAAGCGGACGCTCAGTGGTGCGGGGTTTACAGCATGCCTGAAAGACAGAGCCGGCTGTAGCGCTCGCTGGTCTGTCAGGCTTTCTGCTTAGATGCAATGTAAGGCTGCTGCAGATTCCTTACTTTCTTACCAGGTCAGTAATTTTTCTTTTCTTTTTTTTTTTTCTTTGTTAAAAAAAAATCCAGCATTTTTAGGATCCTAAGAATTCCTTTCCAAGAAAATCTGAACACTAGTGAGTGTTCAAGTACAAAGTCATTCTTCATGGTGAGCCAAATGCTGCCAGGATCTACACTGCAGACTTCTATACCGCACTTCTCTGAGCAGTGATGTACACGCTCTCCTGTGATACACTCCTCAGACGTGGAGAGGTTTTGAAAAAAAGAATTAATTATTTTACTGACCTTAAAATTTTTTTTGGCAATGTTTGCTTTCCAAATCAAAATTCCAGGAGATGCCATATCCCACCACATGAAATGGAGTTCAAATCCTATTCATTCAAGAATGGGACTATAGGAGGTGGGATGGTGGTTACACAGGAACCTGGGAGTGAGGGGTCCAGCAGTGGCAGCAAGTGGCTGGGCATATAGACAGTGCATTTCACTCGGGCCCTGATGGAGCTTACTCCTGTATAAAATGCAGCCTGTCAGACTTGCACGCATGTGGTGGGAGGTAAACCTTCGAACAGGGGCTGTATCACGACCTAAACGTTTTTTGAATTACACAGCTTATATATAGGCTTAATATCATGGGGTATGAAATAATAGAGTCTCTGAATAACAGAGTCTCTGTGTCTGCCTTTGACCCTTTTCACCCAGCCCCTGTGCTTAAGAAGACTTGTTCTTCCAAAGGACTGCCTTCCCCTGCACTGGATGTGTTTTCCATCTGTCTTTCTTTTCCACAAGCTCCTGCATTTTCCTAAAGAAAATATTCTGTGGCAACTTGATCCCCTTTCCCATGATGCAGTGAAAACTGCTTGTAAAATGATGGAGTCATTTTTCTATTTTGAAAATTTGTTGAGTCAGTAGCTTCTCTGCTACCATTATCACCTGTTGCTTCATGAAAAAGCTTAAACAACATCCCGTCTGCCCCCAGAGTGATATGGTCATTATCAGGCGGAGCATGTCTTGTCCCACCGTGCCATTTTCTCTGGCGTTCTCTTTCACTTGATAAGCAGTTTTTGTACAAGTCGGGACATGCCCTTACACTATTTTGTGAACCACTAGAGCGTATTCATGGACTTATTTGTCATGACCGTTAACCACTTATATATTTGGCATTTTATTCTTAAATTGCCTAAAATATCTATTTTATGGCCAAGAGCCATTTTTAGTACATATTTTCACATTTTCCTCATTTCTTTAAATAGTACTAGCAATTAACGTTCTTTGCGGGGGGGCCTTCTTCAAGTCCTATGCAGACCCCCAACATTTTTGTTTGTTTGATAAAATCACTTCGTGAGAATTGTAGACATAAATAAGCTGAGAACAATGGACTAAATTAAACAGAACTGAGATTCAGGTCTTTAAAGTTTTCAAGTTCCACTTACCAGACAAGGGGCTCTCTCTTGCTTATCTCAGCAAAATAGGAAACCAGTACGTATCATAAACTGCTAGGATTGTGAATAGTCAGAACTTCAAAGGTTAAGTTTAGAACAGATTTCTAATTAATATCTGAGAATTATTATTTCTAAGTTTTAATTCTTAAATAAATTTTCTCATCATGCATATAGGTGTCTGTGTAGATAAAAAATTTCCTATGTAAAATATTTTTATCCTTTCTTTTTCTTCACCTTCCATTTTTGTGGTCCTAAGCTAACATGTGCGTATCTGTTCCTAGCCATCCAACTCTCACTAAGGATTCCTTGAAAGTTTCTCATTTAATCCACCCTTGACAAGGTAAAGGCATTGATGTAGCTGAGCAGAGTCTGAGTACAGCAGGGAAGCCCTGTGCTGTCTGTCTCTGTTGCCACCCTAACCCTGACATCTGGGTTCCTAGAATTTTGAGTTTAATTCATAGATTAAGAAGTGATTTGTAATGGCACCTTTGGTTCTTACTAAGGATTTCCTTTAAACTGCAACTGAAGAAAAGAACAAGACCTTATGTATTTAGGAGGGGGTGGGGGTTGGTAAAAGAGGGATGTATAGTTTGACCATTATAAAATCACCACAGAAGCCTGTAGAAGTATCTGTGAAGATCCTGCTTATAACAGGAGACAAACGGTTCTTTGTTCTTGTTAAAGATTGTGAACAGTGTGTTAAATAATATTAATGGCTGGGATTGTCAGTACTTAACAGTACCTTCCTTGTACAAGTGATTTTATTGATTGATACAGACTCAATGTAACAGGGCAGATTATTTTTACTGATTTTATCGAAACCTTAACCAAGTTTGTTAGTGTACCACATATCTTTAAATAGATCTAGATGATGATGTAGATTAAGAAAAGCAAACCACCATCCATCTCTTTTTGATCTGTTAATAACTTAAATCTATCATTGCTAGCAAGTGTTTTCAGTTCCTGTTGTGCATACTTGGTTTTGTTGTGCCTGGCTAGAAATCCTATCACCTTGTTTCAGTGGTTGGTTTTTCATACAGAAAAACCCTAACCACTTATCTAGGATTTGGCAGACAAGTTTGTCATCATAATTGGTGAAATGATTGACAAAATACGAAAAAGAAAAACCTTTAGAAGTCTTTATTTTCTAAATTCCGTTTTAATAGGCAGTGACCTATAGATTCATAGGTTTTATGGTAGTTCTGTAGGACTTTTTTGTACTAAGCTGAAAATACTTTCTGAAGGCTACAAATAATTTTTTAGGACAATATGTGATACTTCTTCTCTATATATATTTTAAAGGCTTGCATTTTAACTATAGAGAAGTGTGCTACTTAATTTCAAATACATTTTATTTTTCCCAGTCATTTGCATGCTTTCTTTTGACACTGATCTCAAAATGGAAATCATTTATACTTCATTATTTTGAAGTATACTTTATACTTCATTTAAAATAACTTTTAGTGCAGACCAGTTTTTTAAATTTCTGTAACCAGCCATATATATTTTTTCTTTAAGAGAAGACAATGCACTCCCTTTTCAAGGAAATAAATTAAACTAGTATTTTTAAAATTCCGATAATGCATTCTTGCTTACCTTGGGTGGACAAGCGTGGTGGAAGCCAAGCCTACCAAGCTGTAGATAATGAGCCTTCAGAGATAATATAGGTCAGGGGAGGTAGCATCAGTAAGGGCAGTTTGAAAAGCTTTGGAATCTCAAAAATGTTTATGATTCCATGGAGAGGAATTTATGTGAGAGAAGAGAATGGAAGAGAAATATAAACTCCAGTGCATTGTGGTCCCAAAACTTTGGGCTTAAAACTTAAAACTTTGGGAGTTTTAAACCGATGAATTATCAAATGTCGACCACCTGTTTGACTGTGTGTACTGATTGAAAAAAACCCTCAACAGTCATTAATTAAGGTTCAGTGCCCTAACCTGAAGCCCCATATTAATGAGTGTTTGGGTTAAATTCTCCTCTGGGTCTGGCTTTGCTGGTTGGTGGGCTCATGGCTGCCTGCTGTTTCTAGGGAGAGGACTGGAGCAGTGTGTGGGGACATCGCACAGACCTGCACTCATTACTGGAAAAGCAGCTCAAAGCCCTTCTAGAAATAGACTGCGGGTGGTGTCATTTCATGTATATGGAGAGAGGCCACATACTATATAATACCTTCGCTTCACTTTCAAACTTATCTTAAAAAGTAGATGGTTTTGTCTGATAAAAACTCAATGTCCCAAGTTAGCATTTTATTTCTGTGAATATCAGTCCCTTGAAGGTGGCTATGGGCTTTCATCTGTCTTCAATACTGCAATTTTCCATTCAGAGAAGATTTTAGAAAGTCAGACATTATTCTTGAGATAGTTTTGATTAGTATTTTATCAGATTTGTGTGTGATGGAATCGTAAGTTTTAAAAGAATTAGCTTTTGTAATTTAGCTCAATGACTCCAATTTAATCAAAGGAGGATCACTACATACCTATTCTGTAGTCATTTATTTTCTAATATGAGTCGTCTATTTTTTCACAGACATTAAGAGTCTGTTTCTTCACTGATATTAAGAGTTGTCTCCTTGCAGGTTAATATATTTTAATGACAGTATTTTTATTATTATTCTGATTATATAGATATGTGTGCATATTCAACGACTTTGGAAAACAAAGAACAAAAATAATTTTCTGTAACTCATCCACTCCTAGACTGACAGTTATGAACACAGGGCAACTTTTGCCTTATTAGGGACATTTGGCAGAGTCTACAGATATTTTTGGTTGTCACAGCTGAGGACGGAGTGCTACTAGCATCTAGAAGGTAGAGGTATGCTGCTAAACCTCCCCAAATGCACAGGACAGCCCCCAAGAAATAAACAGTTTTTGGTCCAAAATGTCAATAGTGGCAAGGTTGAGAACCCTGACTTAAGATTTGTCAAAATTATGAAGTACTTTCTTTGTCTTTTTCTTGTGTTTATTTATAATCATATATTTTAAAATATTTATTATATCATCTATAATGCTTTATAAACTCTTCTTTTAATTTAAAAATATACCATAAACATTTACCATGTATTAAATACTCCTCTTCGACAAAGTTTTAAAAAATTTCTTAACTTTGCTATTATGGAAATTTTCAATTTATAAAAAAGTATAAAAATAATATAATTAAGTCCCAGGTTCCCATCATCTGGCTTCAACAGTTATCAACTCAGGGGAAATCTTACCTATATTCCCCACATTTACCCCCTCCCTCCCTTATTATTTTGAAGAAACTCACAGATATCATATTTTTATCCATAAATATTCATATATGTATCCCTAATAGATTTTTTATAATAAGATCATTTTGTAAAACGATTTTAATAAAGGCTCCATAATATTCTATCCTGTGAATACTCTAAGAGCCTGCTGTTGAATTGTTTCTAGTTTTACCTCTAGAAATTTTTTTTATTTTGTTGTTTGTTTTCTTTTTTTTTAATCTTCATATAGCATATTCTCCTCGTTCTACAGGTGAAGTAGAAAGTGTGCAAACTAAGCAAGGCAAGAATAAGCACAGGACCCTTAATTTCATTAAACACTTTGTAACTGGTAAAGATTAATGTACATATCTCTTGCTAATTCCTTCCAATTAGTTAGTTCATATAAATTCCCAAGCCTGGTTAATTATGCTGAAGTCAGGTAGTAATTTTGAACAGTGTTCCGACAACAAGGGAATTTTCCTGGTGTAACCTTGCCCTCTCGCCCAGACGCTCAGCAGATCGGGCGCTCAGCCTGGAGTGCATTCATTTTCTGCTCAGGCCTAATTGCTGCCGACTGGCTGCCACAGGTACCTGGATAGCCTGAGTTTAAAGAGGCAGAGACTTCTGAGAACAAATAAGGAAAGATTAATTGTTTGTTTTGTTCCCTCCCAAGAGAAATGCCGGTGCTTAATCAAGAAAAATAATTTCTTCTGTTGATTTGGCTTATTTGGAGAAAAGATAATTGTGTAAAGGTGGGTACAAAATGATGCCCTTTATAAGAGGTATTGCCACTTACCTACACAAGAGACAAGGCTATAGGAAATAAATGTAAGACACTGATGAAATGGATGGGGATGGCTCACATTTCTCATAGTAAGTAATTTGGCTGTTGGGCTTTTATTTGTACCAATAGTGCTAGCTAGTATTGTCATTTGTTTTGTCTAGATCTTCGGAAATCTAATCAAGGAGACAATAGTGTAAAAAAAATCAACAACACTTTTCCAAATTGTTCTTAATTGCTCGAGTATAAAGTGAGCTAAATGCTGTGATGTTTCCAATTAAAGAACCTGTTTCAAGCAAGCACTATTAAATCTATCTTTCCCAATCTGATAAATAAGCTATCAAAGAGTGGAGCAGATTAATTGAGAGCAATTAGTTCTAGATTTCTTATAATAGGGAATGTGAACCAACATTATTAATGAATCTGGCAATTTTTGGCATGGTAACTCTGTCACTTTTACCTCTGGCTAATTGAAAAAGAAAGTTGATTAAATGTTATCATATTGCTTATGATTTTTAGTACCAAAAACCATTTGCCTTCCAAAATCTCCAGTTATATAAGAAGGATGTTTGATGTAATCTAAATCAAAGTCGACCCTTGAATTTTGGAAAAGAGGAAATGATTTAATTAAAAGAGAAGTATGTATTGTTCCTCTGATAGGAAGGGATAGACTTGCAAACATAAGAACTTCTAGACAAGGCAGAAGTCAGCAAACTTCTTTGTAAAAGATCAGATAGTAAATATTTTAGGCTGTGCAGGCCATATGCTCTGTTGTAGTTACTGAATTCTGCCATTGTAGTGTGAAAGCTACCACAGATGAGAAGTAAAGAAAGCAAAGAAAGGAAAAGAGCTTTGTTGCAGTAAAACTTTATTTATAAAGGCAGCAGCAGGCCAAATTTGGCCCGTGGGCTATAGTTGACCCAAGATTAGGCAGAGAGGCTACAGCGAGGTCTGGAATGGAAGAACATGGCCTGGAATGAGGTGGATGTGGGTTCGTAGCCCTGAGCCTCTACTCTGTGCTGTACAAAGTAGGGTAGTTACTTAATCTCTCTGAGCACTAGTTACTTTTTCTATAATAGAGGGATGAAAAGACATACCTCATA
The DNA here is from genome assembly GCA_004363605.1 of Indri indri. Taxonomy (NCBI): domain Eukaryota; kingdom Metazoa; phylum Chordata; class Mammalia; order Primates; family Indriidae; genus Indri; species Indri indri. The sequence continues at coordinate 26,976 of RJWJ010006782.1, read as the reverse complement.
GAGTTGTTAACGATGACTGAATGAGTGAAAATACGTGAAACACTATCCAGTTCCTGAAATATAATAGGCATACATTTTTTTCCTCAGATCTGGGCTGTATTTGGCATATAGGTTTTGTCCTCAATTTCCCAAAATCCCAGAATATTCCTAGGACTCCTTAGCCTAATCTTAATTATTTAACCGTGAAAATTAAATTAGAAAATTTTCTTTCAGGAACCGTTTCACCAATTCAGCTAAAACCATGAGTAATTTAAAATGCCACTTGGGATTCTACAAGGCAGAAATTTTAAAGATAATGCAGAATGTTGTGACTAGGAAGTTTATTGTGTTTTCTTTGGAGACAGAGTCTCTGTCACCCCGGGTAGAGTGCGGTGGTATCATCATAGCTCACTGCAGCCTCGAAGTCCTGGGCTGAGTCCTCCTGCCTCAGAGTCCAGAGTAGCAGGAACTACAGGTTCCCACCACACACCCAGGTAATGTTTGCTATTTTTGGTAGTGATGAGGTCTCGCTTTTGCTCAGGCTGGTCTTGAACTCTTGAGCTCAAGCGATCCTCCCACTTTGGCTTCCCAGAGTGCTAGAATTATAGGCGCGAGCCACCGCGTGGGGCCATGACTAGAAAGTTCCGATGGAATCTTATATCCATTCTCTAATTTATTCATTAAGTCACAAAATGGACATCTTTTAAGGACCTGTTCTGGGCCAGACCCTCTGAAGGGTGCTTTACGTTTCTTCCCTCGCAGTCCTCACCCTGCCCTGGCTCAGCGACGCCATCCGGGATTTGAGCCAGTCCTGCGTGTGCGCTGTTTTGTTCAGGACAACAGGTGTAAGAACGCCCGTCTGTGAAGTCCCTGCATTTCCCTCAGCAGACAGCGTGGCAGCAACCTGCGTGCACGTGGTCTTGGGCTTCTTTCAGACCCTGGTGGTCAAGGGAGCTGATCTGAGGAGAGCGCCTGCGGCCCTCTCACTGGGGGGTCTCCGAGGCAGAGCATGCACAGTGACCGGTGAGGCTCAGGAAGCAGCCAGGAAACTTGCCATTCTGTTTACTTTTATCTTCTAATGAAGTGAATTAAGCTTTATTAATATGACCGTTCAAACTGATATGGCCGCTTTCACGAGTCCAAGTGTTAGACCACCTGAGGTCACATGTGACATGGTTGTCCTCTCAACCAGGGGCCTGATCCGTTTGTTCATTATAGCCTGCTGCAATTCAGGGGCCTGGTTAGGTGGATATATGAGCTCTATTATCTGTGTTCAACTAAAGCTCACAGAAGGCACACGTGGCTTAGCAGGAGTCCTGCCATGAAACCGCAGATTGAAGATAAAACTACAAAATAGGAGTGCGCTGAATGGCGGCAGCACCCAGGCCGACGCCGCTCCAGCTCCTCCTGCAAGTGCTTTGCACCCTTCGCTTTTCTGACCCTTCAGAGTAAAGGCCCTTTGAACACCAAGTAGGAAAGCAGGTGGCTTTTAAAGGAACACAAGTCGTTTTGTTTTTTTTTTTAATTTTTGCATATTATGGGGGTACAAATGTTTAAGTTACATTGCCGTTGCCCTACCCCCAGTCAGAGCTTCAAGCGTGTCCATCCCCCAGATGGTGCGCATCGCACTCATTAGGTTTGTATATACCCATCCCCTCCTCCCCCCTCCCGTCTGCCCGCCACCCGATAAATGTTATTCCTATATGTGCACTTAGGTGTTGATCAGTGAAACCAACTTGCTGGTGAGTACTTGTGGTGCTTATTTTTCCATTCTTGGGATATTTCGCTTAGTAGAATGGGTTCCAGCTCTATCCAGGAGAATACAAGAGGTGCTATATCACCGTTGTTTCTTATAGCTGAATAGTACTCCATGGTATGCATATACCACATTTTATTAATCCACTCATGTATTGATGGACACTTGGGTTGTTTCCACATCTTTGCAATTGTGAATTGAGGAACACAAGTCTTGGAGAGAACATTTTGAACATGAATGTTTGAAGAAGTTTCTGTCATTATGGGATTTTGTTGTCAGAATGAATGTGTATAACCTATAAAGCTCTCTCTACTTCCTTTGAAACTTGGAAACAGAACTTTTGAGCCTGTTCAAAAATCTTTCATGGGAAGAGTTTCAGTGGCTCTTTGCTCTCCAGAATTTTAAAATGCAACATTTTCCAGTTGTTCTATAAGGCACAACTGTGTGACATCAAGAAAAGGAAATTTCCTGGCCAAATCTCATCAGAAAATCTTTGCATTGTAGGTGGATGGAATTGAAAAAAATGAGTATGATTCAGTAAGTGCAGCTCTTGGATCTACTTGTCTTTGTGAGTTGTCGTTTTCAATAATGGCAGTCACTAAAACCAAGCATTTATGAAATAAGCCAAATTTTCAGTCACTCTTGACACAATGAACAGCAATCACTGTGTTCCAACCTAATAGAGCATATTCAGTCAGAGTACTCACATGTTAAAATATCATTTTTCATTTCCAAATAAGAACAGCAAGGTTCTTTGTACTATTAATAAATATGATAAAATTTGTTTTAAATATTATTTCATCTTTATATAATTTTAACATTTCTTTTATGCTTTATGTGGTACATAATTTTTACACAGTAGTACCTTTATATCAGGTGTAATTAAATAAATGTACATCTGTTAGGGTGAGGACTCAACCCTTTTTCATTTGAGAGGTGTACGATGAAAAATGTTTGGGAAACACTGACCTAGGACTGCTCTGTCCTGACTGGAACCCCCTGCTCCATTCATGCCGATGGGTTTTAAGTAAGTAAAATAGTATAGTGGCAGCATGTTTAGAACTTTTTTTACTTAAAGATATTCTTCCTGGGGTGCTTGTTTATAATTTATTCAATAAGGCACTTTATTTCTAAAAAATCTTTATTTTAGAAGTCTTTTCCCATTCAAAAATTGGCAAACTTGCTTGTGGGGGTGTAAGTGGTGGGTTATTTTCAAGATAAAGGGCCTCCCTTGCACACACCTGAATCCAGAGCAGATTCTAGTTGTGGCAATGGCGTTAAGGTCTTCACATCTGATGCTTTCCAAAGCATTCCCTGGCTTTGCTTTCTCTACTTTTCTTGTCCCCATTTACAGAATGGGTATTGGTTTTCAAAACATTTTTACTTTTTCCACAGAGGATGCTTGCGTCCTCAGTGGAATTGTGGCTTGCATTCCACTTCCTCTGTTCCCCAGCCCTCACAGGGATTTGGGATGACTTGTTATTGTCTCTTGTCCCAGAGTGCCTTTCGTGTGGTGGAGACACAAATAAGCCAGCTTTTCTCTTTTTATCCCTCATACACCTGGGCAGGAGGGTAGGGCACGGACCCCATGTGATGTTGAAACTCTATCTGTCTCTGTTATTATGTTAAACCATTCACGATAGGAGACTCACTCTGGACCCCTCACACCCCATTGAGATTTTCTTTATATTTGACATATGTTACCAAATTCAGCATCATCTACCCAGGCTGCTGCTCCCTGGACTTGCTTATTTCAGGTATTACTGTTCTTTGTCTCGTCACCTCCCTGTTGGAGACTTCCTTCACAGGCCTCTCTTATACTATTTTGGAAAAATCTGGGCCCTTCTTAGGTTCTTTTACAAAAATCACTCTCTTCACTAAAAACAGACCCATCGCTGTGCCCTGGACGCTATTCGTGATTAGTCAAAGGAGTACTTTCTTTGTTTGTCATTCCCACTGCCATTATCATTGTTAGGTGCTTTGTTCCTTTAAGATCGTCTTGGTAGTTTCCTCATTAGCTCTGGCTACTCTAATTCACCCTCAGTTTCCTGGTCGATATTTCTTTTCAACTTTGTCTTTAATGATGAAAACTACCTACCAAAAAACTCTTTCGTGGCTCTTTGTCAACTGTAAAATTGTGATATTCTTTGGCCACGTGTTCAGAATTCCAGCCTTATTCCACATGGATCTCATGTGTCAGCCACCCTATCTTACTAACTGTCCCCTCACCTTGGCTCATCTATTTATCATACCCAGTCCCTGGTACCTCCCCTTTTCTCATCTCTGTTTACCAAAGCACTTCACAAGGTTCATTTCCAGTACCCCCTCTTTCATGGGACCTTTTTTGATTCTCCACACCCAGAAGTGCTATTCTTCACCCTAATGCACTTTGACTGTTATCCCATCACATTTTACCTTTGGTTATAGCTCTCAGGGTGTTGGTCTGATTCTCCACACCAGGTTTCAGTCCCGCATGTCATGTCACCTATTTGGGCTTCCCCTCAGTGTCTTCTGTCTTCTAAATTGAGAGCTCAACCCCTCTTTTTTTTTTTTTTTTTTTTTTTTGAAACATGGTCTCACTCTGTCACCTGGGCTAGGGTGCAGTGGTATCATTATAGCTCACTGCAACCTCAAACTCCTGGGCTCAGGGGATCCTCCTGCCTCAACCTACAGGCATACACCATTGCACCCAGCTAATTTTTTCTATTTTTTGTAGAGACAGAGTCTTATTCTTGCTTAGGCTGATCTCAAACTCCTGGCCTTAAGCACTCTTCCACCTTGGCCTCCCACAGTGCTAGAATTACAGGCGTGAGCCACTGTGCCTGGCCTCAACCCCTCTTGATTGCTGTCCCAAGGCTGCCAGAGAGTTTGTTTTAAATGGTATTTAGTATCATTGTAACCCTTCCTTTTGTTTGCTGAGAATGAATTTGTATATTTTTGTTCCTGTCTGATAGCTTGGAATACAATCTTTGATTCAAATGAGTCATGTGTACATGATTTTATTATGCTGTATTTCAGTGTATTATACTGAGTTGATAAGGGTATTTCTGTATTACTTGATAGGTACAACTTTTAAAATTTGGCCACATAAAAATTTTAAAATTCTATAGAGCAAAAAAGCCACTATAAATTCAAATCATAAAACAAATAGACTGGAAAAAATATGTGTAATACATATGACAAAGTTCTAATTCCCATGATATGCAAAGAGCTTTTACAGCCTACTAGGAGGAAGACAATCCAATCAGAAAATTGGCAGAATTCATTCATTAAAAAATAATTACAAATGCTAAGTAAACAAGGGAAAAGATACTTCATTATTAATCAGAAATGGTAAATTAGAATGAGATAATATATTTACTTTTAGATCTGAAAAGATTAAAACAAAACATTTGTAACCCATCATTGGTAAGCATTCCCATATACCTTTAAGGGAACTGCAAATTATGGCAACTTTTTGGGGTAGCAATTTGACAATTCTCTCTCTATAAATTTATCCTAAAATTATTCTTATATAATTCGACTATGTTGTATGTAAGGCATTTTCATTGCAATATAATTATAAAAATTGTCCAATAAGAGGGGATTTGGTTAAAAATATATTGGAATATCTATACAGTGAAAAGATTTATAAAATATTCCATAGCAGCTCAAAATAATGCTATAAGTTTATGTATTCTGATAGGGAAAGATGTCCAAAAGCTATGGCCTGATATAAAAAAAATTATGGAAAGTTCTCCAGAGACTTTTTTTTTTAAATTAATGTTTTCTGATCAGTAACATTCACAATTTGAAGTTTTGTGAAGACCAAAATACAGGAAAATCTTGTAATCAGTCAGATTCATAAATAACAGGCAAATCGATCTTTTATTTTTATCTTTTTATGGTTGGAGTTTTTTAAAAGCCTTGTTTAAGTATAAGAAATCTGTAGTATTTATTCTCATAACCACAACTTTCTATTGTTGTTTTTCCTATTAGCAATAGAAATCATGTTTAGTAACCCTGCTATGTCATCACAGGCCGAATAAGAGAATTTGCTGTAGAAGTTGGAGATGAAAGTCAGTCTTCCAGATTGCTGCTATTTATTTTTCATTGGCACACAAAAGGTTGCTGAGCATCCCCTGGTCAGGTCCTGCCAGCCCTTTATTCCAGTAATTGCATTGTTCCATGTCTTTATCAAAGAATCCCTTGCCAGTGAGTTTTTGGGAGGGACAAGTGTCAAGGAAGAGAAGCCACAATGAAGTACCCTTGATTGAGCAAAGATTACACTGCACAGGTCATTCTACAAAAACTTGTCAGTTTGCTGCCCAAATAAATGCCTAGAGTGCGTAAAACACAGAGCACAGTGACCCCAGGAAGAAAAATCAATTGCAATTCATATTTCATATGTCTATAATTGCTTATGAAAGCATGGCAGCGGTTTGTTTGCAGGGCAGCTTTTCCTCTCCTGTTGTTTCCTTCCTTTTCTCATTTCTAATGGTCATGTTTTTCACAGGCTTTGATGTTACAGTGGAGCAAAATTTGGATTTTTTTTTTCTTGTCCACATTACCATTCTTATTACTGGTGCCCTGTACTGGCTTTGATCAGTGCTTTGAACTGTAGACAGGCATAGGCCATACACTACAAATGGCTATTTTGCTTTGAGATTCTTGAAGGTTTGGTATGATATACTTTGTTTTGCTTTGAGGTAAGTGGGGGCGGCGGGAGGAGGTTGTGGAAGAAATCATCTTTTATTAGGAGAGTTACCCACTTATTAGGGTTTTAAACATCAAAAGTGATTTTTACTTATGGCTGTGATCTTAAATGCTTTTTTGTCAGGATAGAGGACCCATAATACCTGCTAATTTTGAAAATCACCCAATCTGTCTATTCTATCAACCCTCTCTTGCTCTAACCCCCTCCCCACACCCCGGCCCCCTGCCACACATGCTCTTTTTTATACGAAGCTACTTTTGGATTCGTAGCCCTTCTGTGGACTGAGATGTCATAGGGGTAGAGAAAATGCTGCTCACTTTATGGATTACTGTTAGGTCAACAAAACTTTGGCAGCATTGATTAACTTGACAGTGAGCACAGCAGTACATTTATCACTTATGGCTGTGCTGTAGAAAATCTAATAAGAGGCAAACAATTCCCTTTAGAGCAGTAACAGGTTCACTGTGGCTAACGGTGCATGCACTGGAAATTTCTGCCTTTAAATTATACCCTTGCTGCTGGTTGGGTCATTGACTCAAAGCTACTGTACTTCTGTAGTCATGCTGTTGTTAATTGCATCACAGTTATTTGACTTAAGTAAATATTTAAGTTGTTATATATATGTAGTGTTTTAAAAATCAGAGTAGATGAGTTAGGTACAGTTCTAGAATGATGATTTTAAAATAATAGCAAGAAATAGAGAGTTCTATTGTTTGAGTTCTTACGATGCTAGGAATATCACAAGGAAATTACTTCGCACAATCAATGCCATAAAATTTAGCTTGTTTCATAATGGAGGACTTTGGGGGAAATTTTAGTCTCAGCTAAATACTTTGTAAAGAAAAGTATTTGTAACGGTCTTTGATGTGAAATGACATACAAATATGTATTGATAAGAATTTGATGAGATTTTTCATTGTTTTTTTCTTCATATTAAAGATATCCTATTAAGACTTTTCATATTTATTTTCCTTCCTTCTACATAATAAACAGCATTACTTTTCCCCAGGTATCATTAAGATCCTTAACAATGCACTTTGTTTATACATGTGACAAAATAGGACAAAATATGTTTATTGAGTAACAAATTATATCTAATGATTAGAGAAATATTTACAAGTATGATGCATTCAGTAGATCAGGGTAATGAATAAAAAGATTAGGTTTTTAAAGGGTGTTGTAATAGCTATCTGGAAAACTAAAGAGGATTTGATTAATAGGTCACTCTGCTCACTTTCATACCATACAGAAAATCTGAAAACATACTAAAAGAAAAGCCACTTTCTTGGGCAGTTCTTATTTCATGTGGCAATGTTTTTCTATCAAACCATTTGTTAGACTTTCTAGAAAGATATCTAATTTATTTTATTTTAGTTTTTATTCCTGTGCTATGCTAAAATTCACAGCTCAGGTAGAGAGATCCAGTTAAAACGGAAACATTTCCAGCTTTTTTAGTCCTTTGCATTTTGCCAGGAAACAGTCTTCAGTTGAGGGCTTTTGTATGGTAGCGTTTGTGAGATGATGTAGTTTTCTTTGTTGGGAGAAAAGTATTCTGCCTGGATCAATTGTCAAGAGGTTTAATATAATAAGGCAGCTTGTGGTATGACTGAAAGAAACACCGTGCACAAGAAATTCCCACAGCAGTTTGTTTTTAGAAGAAAAACTGAGTTCACCTGAAACATGAATACATTGAAAACCAAGACTTAATAAGGCAGAGCAGAGAAAGAGCCAGAAGGTTGCTGTCCAAAGGCCCGTGTCAGTGATCTCATCCAATATTTGTCTTTGAGATTCTAAAAGGCATGCAAACCAAAATTACTTTTTCTTGAGCTTTGGGAAGTACTGGCTTGAATCAGTAACATTCAAGCCTGTTGATGTTAGTTTTTGATTTAATTCAGTGAGAATGTGTTCTGTGTAATCTACAGGGTAAATGTAATATATCTCCTTTCTAAAACAGTCTTTTCTGAAAGAGCTACATCTACCACTCTGGATTTCACAGGTTACAATGGGAGTACCCCCACCACTTGCCCTCATGAACAGAGGCCAGGTATTGATTAACTATCACGCTGGCATCAGAACTACTCTTAGGATTCAATTTTTTTGTTGTTTTGCATATTTTATTGATCAAAGTGGTAAATGAGCATCAAGCGTGCAAGAGGACGATGAATTGTTTACTTGCATAAAATAACCTTTCAATAAGGGAAGATGCATGGCTTACACTTTGGTTCTGTTCTGCGGCCGAAGCAGATGGCATTCAGCTGCTATTGATTTCCTTCCATAGTTAAGGAGCAGCCTGCAGCCCGGCATGCCCACTGCATTGTGAAAAGGCGTGTGGATTCGGGGACCAGGGCAGAAGACAAGAAGGACTGATGAGCCCACCCCAAAATCCTAAAAGAAAATCTTATTTGGAAACCATGCATATCTACTTAAATGAAAACTTAAATTAATTAGATGTGATAGGGCCACTTTATGTGCTGGTGCTTTTAAAGAAAGAACGTTTGTGGTCCTCACTTATGCAGATGTCTCCAGTGAATAACAAATAAAGTAATAATCACAGAATGCTAATTTTAAGCATGTGATATTTGAAGAAAACCAAATAAAACCCTTCCTCCTGCCTTTGGGATAAAATTAGGTAATCTTCAGGTATACCATGTAATGCCCACCGTTGAGCCTTTCGGCCTTAAACAAAAACGAACACGCAAGTTCTGCTAAGAGCCACCTCTTATTTACCAGTTGTGCCATCTCCATTTATTCAACAGTCCGCCCACATCCTTTGTCAGCAGTCACATTTGGTTTCGAAATGTCTTTCCATAATAGGTAGTTGCAGATGTTGAATTTATAAACATTTTCCTTGAAGCTGTGTCCAACAATGACTTTATATCTCAAAAATTAAGGATAGGCTAACCTACCAATTGTGAGGTTTTTTCCTTCCCCTTCCAGACTCTTTGAATACAGAAAACCTCTAGTCAAAAACAATATGAACAAATAGTAAATACCTTTACATAATAAAACACATATTTTTTAATTCAGTTATACACACATTAGTCATGTTTAGCTAACTTAAACTTTGTTGCAATTTGTAATTTTAAATGTAAGTGAAATATTAAGAGAAAACTTGTAATGAAGCCGTTTGCCTGTAATAGTAGAACTTTGCAGATCTACCTCTCTGGGTTCTTTTTCACAAACAAACTGTTGCAACAAATAATTGTTCTAAAAGCATTTCTGTAACTGTTATTCCTTATAATGGCAACATTTTATTATTTGATATTTTCCTGTTTGTGGAGGAAAAAGGCAAGTTCACTTTGCTGGGTCTAAGTAAAATGTTAGATCCTGTCTCTTCCCAACCTCCACCCCTACCCTGGCAATAAAGGGTCTGGGGGTGAGATTTAATTTCTTTGCTTCTGTAACAAAAGGAAGTTGGACTTCATATTTCTTTCTCTTCTCTTCTAGTACTAGAAAACCCAACTAGTTTCTCAAACCTTTCACACAAGAGGCAAACTCGGAGAGCAGAAGGGATTTGAGGAGAAGGAGGCACACGTGGAATGCCGTGTGTTGAGTTGAGGGTGAGCGCCCTGACTGGTTTACGTATTCGGTGCCCCTTCCAGTATCTGGTATGACACAGAGGACACGTACTCAGTGTTTTGCCCCTGAAGTACAAGCTCTCATTTCCAAAATAGGAAGATAAGAGTAGTGGGTATTGGGCTTGTCAGAAACAAAAGGAAGTTTAGAAGAGGGAAGTCTTTCCCTCCACTGGTCGCTGTGGGTGGGGGAGCAGGACCAATGTGGGAACAGGGAGTCAGGGCAGGGCCCCTGAGATTGGCAGTGCTCATATCATGGCCCAAACAAACAAGAGCAGTGTCTGTGAGGTCAAAAGGTAATCAGCAAGCTGAAGGTCGGTTGATGTCAGAGAACAGATATTTAGATGCTTTAGAACCAGGCTACTAGCGTTCCATTTGCATGCCAGTGTGTCGATTGTGGAAAAATTAGAGCAGAATTATTAAGGTTAGGACTTACCCTACTTCAGGCAAAATATGTCATTTGTGCCAATTCAGTATGTTTGTAGTACATAAGTAGTATTTCTACTTTGACATACATTAGATACATAAAAAGTGGTGAGCTGAATTAGTTTTTATTAGGAAAAAAAAATTCCTCCTTATTCTCTTGGTAACACAGACACTGAGTATGAGCCACATTTAAGTCTTTCTGCTGACCCAGGAAAAACTTGATCAGCATCTTCTAGGATTTACTTAGCCAAATCATCTGACAATTAGACTCTTGAATAGCAGCTACAGGGGAGTGAAAAGGAGAAAAAGGTGTACTTTGTTTTTAACAGCTTTACTGAGGTACAATTTACGTACCATAAAATGCACACATTGTAAGTATACAATTAAATCATTTTTAGTAAATTTACAGAATTGTGTGACAATCAGCACAATACAGTTTTGGAATATTTATGACACCCTCAACATTTGCATCATGTCCATAGGGTCTACTTTTTTGCCTGTATAATTTGAGTGATTTTTATTATAAACTTTAAAAAAGTAAATGCACGTTAATTGGTGGTACCTCCCTTTTCTTATCCATTAGTCTTTGACTCTCTACTCACTAGTCCATTTCCCGTTTGGAAGACTTGCCCTGGAAATGCAGGCTACCTTGAAAGGCTCTGCCTTTGTCTCACAATGTGGCTTTTGGAACCTGCATTCCCAGATAGTCAAGAGAAAGAGACAGAAGGCAGGAAGTGGAGAAAAGGAGAGGCAGGAAGAAAGTAATTTAACTTTCATTCCATTTCTGCTTTAGTCGCTTCCCTTGGCACACGTTTGTTGTCCAGGGAAGAATGCCTGGTAGATGATGGAAACCTTTTCCGAGTTAATTTCGTCCCTGACTGCCCTGTGATAGCGAATGCCAGGGAGAAAGGGAATGGGAACTTAAATTTGTTGAGCACCTGCTATGTTTGAAGGGCTTGTCGGTGCTCCCTGTGTGGGGTCAAATTAAACTGCAGGGGCTGTTGTGTGACCCTCCACTGCTACTTATTCACCCTTTGTTTTGGGCAATTGTTTGAACACATGTTTAATCATATTCCATGCAGCATGTAAAATGTAGTATTCTGTGGCAAATTAAACTACTTCATGTTCTACAAAAATTTAGACTTATAGACAACTTAATTATTTGTGCTACTGGACAAAAAGGGGACCTATGGGTAATCTAAAATGATAACTTCTACTAAAAGCATTTCTCACGGAATAAAATTTTCTAGTTATCAAAATATGGAACATGCTGTCAGAAAACTAAGAAAAAGCTGCCAGTGTTCAGTAAATATTGAGAAATCTGCTGTGGAAGGTGGCGGGCATAAATTGTTAACACATAATCCTTGCCTTTGAGGAATTTAGGTCGGCCATTCAGATATCTAAACAAATTCTACCATGTCATTTGTAGGTTTGAAAGAACTGTGTACAATGATACACAAATACTAAAGGGGGATCAGGCTGGTTCACTGCATGAGTGGTTCAGAGAAGTTACTTAGCATCTAGCCTAGTGCTTTAGTAGGATAAAAACTGATATTAAATTTAAAAGTAAGAATAACAAAGGTTAAGTCCATGCATAGGAGATTTTCTTATATTATCTATGACGGATAATATGTTAAGGATTGCCTAAACATTAGATATTTCATTTGAAAAAATAGTAATTTTTTTAAAAAGCTGTTCAACAATTGCAATAGTAATAGTGGTGATCATAATAATAATACACGGTATCAGTACTTATTGATCTGCTTCTCCAAATAGAATTTTAAATATTCACTTCCAAAACTTGCCTGGCTGCTTCACTATGAAATTAAGGAAATCAGACTAATGGTTCTATTTTCAATCTGAAATATTTTCTTCTCAATATTTATGAGAATAAAGTAATAGTAAAATTAGTCCCAAAGATAGAAGTAAATGAGACCCATATCCATTCTCAAATGAACTTTTCTGAAATTACTGTTTGCAAATACAAAAATTTAGGTTGTATTTTGATTATTCTTTCACTTCCATTCCTTTTTCTCTTAAATATTATTTAAATTTTGCATATCCTTGTTTACTTTGCGTAACTCAAAGGTATCTTAAAGTTCCTCTTCTCTTTTGTTCTTTGTCTGCCTTAAAACAATTAGAACTTGTGGGTTTTAAGCATTTTGGGATATTTAGCTATACCGCATAATATAAACCATTTGGTCTAGATTCCTTTCAACTCAAAATCAGCTCCATTGGAGACACTCATCAGGGTAGACTTTTAGGCCAAGACTCAGAGTTAGTTTATATTATAATATTATATTATATTGTTAGAATTATTGGCTATCCAGACATCAAGATTCTTCAAATATAAAAAGCAAAGTAATGAGCAATTCTTTATAAACTATGAATGTATCACTTCTATTTATATTTAGAGTGAAATTGGTATATTTGAAAAGATGTACTTTTGGATTTGCTAAATATTCATATTATTGTGGTAGTCATTCGTCAAATTAATAACAGAAGGCCACTGAAAAATCATGGGAATCTATTGGTTGGGTATAACATCAGTATCAATGTTTATTCAGAGTAATACCTGTTTGTATTAATTAGTGGAGAAATGCCTGTTCTATCAAAACTGGGTTTACTGGTGCAGAGTTCGAACACAGACACAGACCCATCACCCTTCTCTCTGCAGCTTGTTCCTTCCTTTGTGCTGTGTGATCATCGCAGCAATCTGCTGAAAGTTATTAGTTGAATAGCAGTTTTTTCCCTGAAAATATGATTAGCCAGTTTGTTTTTAAGTACTTAAGCATTTCAGAGTGTTTCCTTAGAGCAGCTACAATACACCCAGAAAGTCGTATTTTATAATTTTTCATTTCAATTTATCAGATTGATCCTTCTTGTATCTTTACACAAATGACGAGCTTGAGCTGTGGATATCTAAACTTAGAGAAGATCCTAAAAAATAAGAGCATTAACCCCAAGTGCGCTGAATTCCCTGAACGTCTTGCATTCTGCTCAAACTTGAAGTGGGCACCTGCTATTTAACGTAATTAGTTTCAAAGGGAACGTCAGCTCAGTCCTCAGGAGTTCACTCTGACCCAAAAACCCTCATAAGGAAATATCAGTGAGACAAAACAAGAAAGTTATCACAGTTGGGAAGCTTCCTCTCACTGCATTATTTGGATGTGTGTTTTAAAAGAGTCCAAGCTGATGTCTGACTCAGATATTTTCTGCACTCAAGACAGATTGCTCTAGCAAGTAGCTGTTTTCCTCTTCCAGAAGTGAAGACATGGTGAGCTGTGTAAAACAAATTAGAAAATATTTGAAAATTTAAAACTAAATTTTTAGCATTTATGATAATAAGATTTAAAAATTAAAAACAAGCTAGTCAATTTTCAACCTGCATTTTTCCACATGCATTAAAAAGTATACTGAACAAAGCTGTTTCCAATTTCCCCTTTTATCCTTATTAAAGTTCAGATCGTAATGAGCTGTAATAAAGGAGTCAAAAAGCGACTTCTTTGGGTAGCAGGGTACATTTAACACCAAATGAAAGCATCACTGTTCTGTATGGTTTATTTTTCCCAAGATTTAGATGAGCAATGGCTTATTTTGTTGGTGATTTGTAAGCCACATCCTAGTATCATGCCCCTCTTTGTTTATTTCCCTCTGGCTGCCTCCTTGGTTGAGTCAGCCACAGCCTGGCCTTGCTCCAGAGCTTAAGAAAGCAACTGTGGGTCCCCCTGTGGCCTGAGGGTGAAGGGGGGTGGCTGACCCCTGAAGGACCAGAGGTGGGGAGAGAAGCACCCTGAAGAGCACTTCAGGGAGACAGTGCAAGACTGGGTCCTTAACTCTCCTGACTCACAGGGCAGACATTGTCCACCTTGGAGGATCTGGGCTGGGTTTTATTAAGAAGGACAGCAAAGCTTTTAACATCTCAGAGGCAGTTTTTTTCATACATAAAATACTTTTGAGATTATCTACCTCAAAGGTGGTTGTGAGGATTAAGTGACCTAGTATATGTGAGGCCACTTAGCAAGGCAAAAACATCATGCAGATATTAGATGTTATTATTTTTTCTTAGCAAATTGCTTGCATCATTTCCTACCTGTCTATAAGTCCTTGCCACAGCATTCTTATGAACTGAACTTCCAGCTGCTTTTGGTCAAATACTTGCTGCAGTGGTGCTTGTTACCTTCCAAGCAGAACGTTCCATCAGAAGGCTTCAGTTATAAAGTTTCTCTTTCTATTAAGCCAAAATTTGCCTTCTCAGTATTTACCTTTGTTGGCCCTGATTCTGCTTCTAGAATAACCCTCATGCATTCAAAGCCCTGTCGTGGATGTGAGGTACAGTGGTGAGTGAGGCAGACTCAGTCCTGCCCTCTTGGAGCTGGAGCTGAGTGCACAGAAAGCACGTAAACATATCAATGAAATAGTTGCTGGTGCTAAAAAGGAAACAAATAAGGGAGTGAAAAAAGGTTATCAGAGTAAGAACAGTTGCTTGAGTTCAGGTAGTCAGAGAGGGCACCTCTGCGGTGGCATTCAGGCTGAGACCTAGGAACGAGGAGTGTGAACCGTGTGAGGTGTGAGCAGACGGCCAGCGGAGCACATGCGGAGGGAGGCACAGTGGCGGATCTGAGAGCACTGTGGCTGCGACTCTGCGCCCACGTGGGGGAGAAACTCCAGGCGGTGCGTTTGCTGAGGTGAAGAAAGTGGTGGGGCTGGAGGGGAAGGGGGTTTTGTTGTTTAAGGAAATACGGGTTCTGCTTTAGACATTTTGAATTAGAGATGTCTGTAAGAAATTCAGGTGGAGATGTTAAGTAGACATTTAGTTCTGTGAGTCTGGAACCCAGATGAGACGTCCAGCCTGGAGATGTGAATTTATACCGCATCAGCGTTAAGGTTTGAAAACCCACAGCAATCGGTGCCCTCGGAGAGAGAGAGGGAGTGCGGGCAGAGATGAGGGCACCAGCTAAGCCTTGAAAAGTCCCAGCGGTTTGATAGAAAAGGAAGAAGCAACAAAGGAGAGTGCGACTGTGACAGGAGGAAACTTAGAAGAGTCATAGCAGAAACAAATGAGTATTTTGGGAAGCGGGAGAGTGGTTGTCTGGTGGAGTAATGGCTGCGCAGAAGTTGAGTAAGGTGAGGATAGAGGCCGTTGATTTAGCAAGACGAAAGGGATCTGTGACCTTGACAAGCGGAGGATGGTGGAAACTGCAGCCAGTTTGCAGGACAGAAGAATGAATGGACTGGACCCGAGAAAGGGAAAGAGCATCTCTTGAGAACTGTTGCCAGGAAGAGCAGGAAAATGGGCTGTAGCCTGTGAGGGATTTTTTGGTTTGCTTGTTTTGTCTGTTGTTTTATAATGAGAGATTCCAGTGCATGTTTACATGCTGATAGGAAAGATGCAGCAGAGATGATAGAAAGATGGATGGTAGATAGTAAATGGATGGATGGGTATACTTAGTGAACAGGCAAGAGAGAGAAGAGGAATAACTACAGAAATAAATATTTGAGAGAGGCAAGGGGGTTGCTGAGAGCCGGAGCTGAGCCGCTGGAATTGGTTCCTGGCGGGAGGAGGGCACTTGCTGCACTACGGCAGAGGAAGGAGGAGAAGGTTGGTGGCGGGGAGCGTAGGCAGAGTCGGTGCAGTCAGGGTGTGGAAGGTCTGGTCAAATGGTTTCTGTGTGGAGAGTGGAGGAAGGGGCGAGGGAGATAAAAAGAGAAGAGAAGGTGTGAAGTGAGTAAAGACTGATTCTTCTACAGCAGTAGAAGTTAGTTCCTGGACCAGTAGCTTCAGCATTAACTGGAAATTTGGTAACTTCTTTGAAATGCAAATTTTTAAGCCCCATAAAAGACCCACTAGCTCAGAAACCCAGCAAACTGTGTTTTAACAAGCCCTTTAGGTGCTTCTGAAACTGACTGAAGTTTGAAAACCACTGTTCTAGACAAAACCAACAACATTACTGGACAATATTTTGAGGATAAGAGCTTGAATTTTAAGTGAAACCAGTTTGTTTGCATTGTGTGGTTTTCTCACGGTGCTCAGCAGCTTGAGTTGAGGCATGGATAAGAGACGGCGGAGACCCAGCCAGACCCGGGCTGTCCTGAGTACAGCGGAGGGAGAGGGCAGGTGGGATTGGAGGTGTTTCAGGGGACAGATTCCAATGGTGGGTCATGGAATCTTAAACTGGGCATGGCGGGGGGGTGGCGGGCAGAAAAGTCAGAGGGCTAACGGGAGAGAGAAGGTACTGGGTCAGGGTATCAGAGGTTCCGCTGATAATCGAGGGGCAACACCATTGCACAGAAGGGCTTTGCATGGCAGAGCTAGGTCATGTCTGAAACTACTGGCCCACAGAGGCAGTGCTTTGAAGACCTGATTAAATGGACTCTGTGTACAAAGTGTGTGGAACAAATACTTTCTTTGGCCCGTGTGCATGCATTAAGGGGCCAGGAAGTTACAATATAATTGGATTTTGTAGAAACACAAGCGTTTTAAAGAAAAGCTAATAATGATATAAGTAAAACTGTGTAAGAAAGTGTTCTCTCTCTTTAAATCAGCTATTTAAATAGCTTCTGTAATAGATTATTTTTATCTAATAATACTAATAATAGATTATATTTATTGGATATACCAGGCATTCATTTATTATTTTAAAATGTATTTATTTATAAGTAATCTGTATTTACTACATTACTACTACATACCATGCACTGTAGCAAGTTCGTAAGCGTGAGTCTCATTTTATCATGACCGTAACCTCTGAATAGATACTATTATTGACCCTTATTTATAAATGAGGAAATTGAAGCACAGAGGACCTAACAAATGAGCCTAACATTTAATTCCAAACAATTTAAGTAAGTAAATGTTCAAAAGTGCACACAATTCTTATAAACCCAAACTACCTGTCTATCGCTTCTCAGTTAACTATGAAATCTTTGGCTGTCCCGGGGCGATCTCACCCAGCTGAGCCTCGGAGAGAGTCACGTAGAGAAATGCGTTGGCAGGAAGAAGGAGCACACCGGCAGGGACTCCGAGCCTCCTCTCTGGGTTGGGACAGGCTGGGTGAGAGGGCGGCGGAGTAGACTGCTGCCTGGTACGGCTCATCTGCCTACTGGAGCGGTTAGTACACAGACCCAACAAGCTGTCTACATTGTCAGGAGTGGGTCTCTCCATCGTATTTGGTGGTATCTTTGTGCATTTCCTGAGCCTCTGCCCAGGCCCAGTGACGTGTAGCCCCTCCGTCGGCTGTGCACCCAGGGACAGCCATGGGCAGGGAGGAGAAACGAATCCAAAAATGTTATCCAGAGACTCCAGAGGCACGTCTTCCAGCTTCTTTTTTATTTTCCTTTTAAAAAATAAATTAGTGTTTCTCCCTCAGACTTAGCTAAGATCTTCAAAATAGAAAACTTCTGCTTAAAGATGTATGCAGTCATTTTAACTTGCTAGAATTATTAATGTAAATCCTTGCTATCTCCCATTAATTGCTCTTCATAGAAAGCTTTCAAAAGATCATAAAATTCGTGATTAAAAAGATCTGTTAAAGTAGCATTGCATTTTCTTCCACCATCCAATGCTAGATTACTCCCCATAGCTCATTCCACAGTGATTCAGACAGTCCTATGTAAAGTAAGTTTAATGAAACACTCCATTTCCATGGGGATACTGTCTATGATTTATTTAAAAGACCCAACTGAGGAGGAAATTTTCCAAACAATCAGCTTACATTTTTCTGTGTTTAGTCTCATCTCGTTACCTACGTGCTTGATTTCTTTACTGCCCGGTAATATATGTTCTCACCTACCGAGTTAGGTATGTAAGTTTTTCATGTATTGTTCCTTCCTTTTTA
This sequence comes from Indri indri, assembly GCA_004363605.1. Taxonomy (NCBI): domain Eukaryota; kingdom Metazoa; phylum Chordata; class Mammalia; order Primates; family Indriidae; genus Indri; species Indri indri. Next base: position 8,706 of record RJWJ010006782.1, on the reverse strand, counting down.
TAGACTGTGCAATGTCCGTGTGAACCTAATTGATTTTTCGTTTTTCAAATGCTATTCTTTATGTTACAGACTTTTTAAAAGTAGTAAATTAAAAGTATCCTATCAGGATTATTTTTTTCTTTTTTTACCCCCAAGTTTTCTACCCAGTACTAAGGTCATAAATTAAAGACAGAATATCAGAGCCAAGCGGGGTGGCGTACACCTGTAGTTCCTGCTACTCGGGAGGCTGAGGTGGGAGGATCACTTGAGCCCAGGAGTTCAAGGCTGTAGTGCGCAACGACCATGCCTATGAATAGCCATGGTGCTCCGGCCTGGGCAACATAGCAAGACACCATCTCTAATTAAAAAAAAAAAAAAAATACATCAAAATTGGTTTTTTTCCTCCTTTTCTTCTTTCTTTCTCTCTTTTTAAAAAGTATTCTATTCAGTACTCTGTTCTATGGACCAAAAATAGGACTTTACAATCTGCAGAGGCAAAAGGTCTGTATCAGGGCTTTGTGTTCTATTACAGATAACAGCCCAAATACATGGACTTAACTAAAGTTATAGTTTATCTTTCTCAAGCATTGAGAAGTACAGTGGTAAGTAATTGTGCGTATTGGTTCCCTGGCTCAAGGTTATCAGGAATTAGATCTCTTTGATTCTTTTGGCCTTTCCCTCATAATCGCAAAATGACAGCTAAGCTCAAAGATCATACCCACGGTCGAGACAAGAGGACGGAGGAAAGGGGTGGAGAGACGAGCAAAAAGGTGAGGGTCAGCAGAGCCTGACCATTCACTTTGAGGAAGTCCCATCCAGTGACTGCCACTGACATCTCATTGGCTAGATCTGTGTCACATGCCAAGGGACAATGCTGGGGAGCGGCAAGTATTGTTATTTTCATTGTTTTTTGTTACTATTGTTTGCTTTTTTTTTTTTTTTTTTATCTTGGAAACTTGCCATACACCCCAACAGAATCGGTGTTCTGTTAGTAAGGAAGAAAGGGAGACTGGCTCTTTGGTAGACCATTGGCAGTCTGCGCTACAGCCTCCAGTGGCAGATGGCAGGCAGAGATCTGGGTGTTGGTGCTCACATGTGGAGCAGCTTTCCATGAAATCATTCTGTTCCTCCCTCCTGGGGATACCTGGGAGCCAGTCAGAAAAAGGCTGATATAATCTAGAAAACTCCCAGGAAAGGATCCATGTGCATTGCTGGGCATAGGGCCCTGAAAAATGTCTATAATTTAACTCCAAGTTATGGGATGATTTATTTCAGTGTTAGATGTGAGCTAGAGTAGATATGTCCTTCTTTCCATGAACTCAGAGAACAGGTCCCAACTTGGGCTTACTGTGCAGTCATGACCAGTCATGTGTATATAGTCCTAACTTCTCATCTTTCTTGCCATTGTGTTCTGTCTCCCTAGGCGTTGTCCCTTTTGGCTGCTACTACTTACCTGTGTGTTTTATGCGAACGGTTTCATTGGCTGCGTTTTCTGTTGCAGTCAAGAGGCCAAGCACCTCCTCCTACCTATCTTGATAGATTTGTTTTTAACTTTAGACCTATAAACCATCTCCACAAGTGCCACTGTTCATTCTTTGTGTTGTTTCTCTGAGGACTAGCTACGCATCTTGAAATAAGTCTGTTGTTACACTCTCCAGCTATTTCTCATTGTGTTCCCACTAAGTACTGTGCACTTCACTCAATGAACATGCCTAAATTTATGTAAAACATTAATTGCATTATTGTAGCATTTAAACAGGTGACTCGCTGCAGTGCTTATAACTGGACAAATATAAAATGGTGTTGGAGGTCTCCATTTTAAAAAAAGGTGTTAGTTCAGTACACTGTGTCTTATCTATAGTGCAGTAAGAATGTGTGTGCCTAGGAAGGCCTCACTGGTCCAAACTACGCCTGTTGAAACCCAGCTGTGCTGGAGCGAGGCCAAAGTGTACAGTGTACAGAGAAAGAGAATGCCAATAAACTAGAGGAATAAACTAGGTAGTTGGGGGAATGTGTAAGGGACTTGAGAGAGCAAATTGTTTCTAAGCGCTTTAAACACTTTAAAAACATCAATTCATCAAAACGCATAGGCTATGCTAATTGTAAATCTTTCATTAAAAACCAGTCTCCTGAGGCTATCTCTAGGCAACATCTTACAAGCCTAGTTGTGACTAATATTTCTTCTTTAGAGTAATAATAATATGCTTCCATAAGCATATTCTATAATTTGTATTTAATTTAGTGCCTTACCACTTTATTTGAATTACTAAATCAGTTTTGGTTTGCTTTGTTGTGATACACTAATATTCAAATGTGTTAGTCCCCTGATCTTAGGTTTGACTTACAGGTAAGTATTAATAGCTAATTTATAATTGCTTTTGGAATTTGTTTGTTTGAGTTTGTTTCTATTGGATCATCAGGAAAATACCTCATAAATTCTGGTGTTACCTATAAGGCATATTTTTATTCAACACACAAGTAATTTAAATGGATCAAATGTGTATAATATGTGACTTTAAAGTAATTTTACCCAATCATTTGCTGAAAAGAATTGAGTTGGTCAGAAGTTGTCGAACAGGTTTTGAAATATTATGAGGCCAGATCCTTTTGTTTATGGTTTTATTTTCAGGTTTTTAAAAATATAATAGAGAGATTGATAGAATTTATTCTTCTGGAAATCTTTATATACTTGTAAGAATTAGTTCAATTGTTAATAATTTTAAATGTTAAATCCAAGGAAAATGAGGACTGTATTTTAAGGGAACCAATTTCAATGGCTTCTTTAAATTCATCTCTGGAATAAATTAAGCTTATAAATAAAACCGAAAAATATATATTTGGGAAATATAGAAGATTCTAATAAAATTCAATAAGAAAAAAACTAAACTATGTAGCATAGTGCTATTGGGCATGTAGTCAATTTCAGTAAATATTTAGGGAATGAGTGAGTGAATGAATGAATGAATGAATCAGTGTATCAGTACATCATCCGAATAGTAGTTTTGGAACTAGAGTTACCTGGGTGCCAATCCCACATGTTCCCTTATCTTCTTAGAAAATTTGCACAGGTGATTTAGCCTTTCTGAGCCCCAAATTCCTAATATGTAAAATTTTGATAATGATGATATCTCGTGGTATTACGAAAATTAAATAAGATAGCCTGGCACAGAGTAGACATTAAATAAATATTATTGTTGTTATAAACCACATGAAAATTGCCATATTTGGTAGGTTAAAATTGTTGAAAGTTAATATGACTTAACCTAGTATTTTTAAATTTTATTTATTATTATTTTTTATTTCAATAGATTTAGGGGGTACAAGTGGAGTTTTGTTACATGGATATATTGTATAGTGGTGAAGTCTGGGCTGTTAGTGTACCCATCACCCAAATAGTGTACGCGGGACCCAATAGGTAATTTTTCATCCCTCACCTTCCTTCCTGCCTCCCCACTTTTGAGTCGCCACTGTTCGTTATACCACTCTGTGTGACCACAGGTAACCGTAGCCTAGCTCCCACTTATAAGTGAGGACATGCAGTATTTGGTTTTCCATTCCTGAGTTATTTCACTTAGGATAATGGCCTCCAGTTCCATCCACATTGCTGCAAAAGATATTACTTCATTCTTTTTTGTGGCTGAGTAGTATTCCATGGTATATATAGCCCACATTTTCTTTATCCACTCATTGGTTGCTGGGCACTTAGGTTGATTCCATAGCATTGTGATTGTGAATTGTGCTGTGATAATCATAAGAGTGTAGGTGTCTTTTTGATAGAATGATTTCTTTTTCTTTGGGTAGATACCCAATAGTGGGATTGCAGGATTGAATGGTAGATCTACTTTTAGTTCTTTGAGAAATCTCCATACTGATTTCCATAGAGGTTGTACTAATTTACATTCCCACCAACAGTGTATACATGTTCCCTTTTCACTGTATCCATGTCAACATCTACTGTTTTTTGAGTTTTTAATGCCATTCTGATTAGAGTAAGATAGTATCTCTTTGTGGTTTTAATTTGAATTTCTCTGATAGTGATTCAATCCAATATTAATCATTACATCACATGAAATGATTCTGTTATTCACAAAAAAGATAATGTAGCCCAACTTGAGGGTTTAGGGAAAGTAAACTCAGTGGAAATCAAGCAGTGAGAAGGGGGTACAAGGGGAGGGGCAAAAACCTACCTAATGGGTACAGTGAACACTATCTGGGTGATGGGCATACCTATAGCTATGACTCAAGCATTACAAAAGCAATCCATGTAACCAAAAACATTTGTACTCCCTTAATATTTTGAAATGAAAAGAGGTAGGAAAGGCATTCCCAGTAATAGAGCTGCACCCTCACATAGTTTACCTTAGGGTAAATAAAGATAAAATAGACTATATCAGATGGGTGCAGTGGCTCACACCTGTAATCTCAGTGCTTTGAGAGGCTGAGGCAGGAGGATCACTTGAGACCAGCCTGGGCAGCATAGTGAGACCCCAACTCTGCAAAAAATTTAAGAATTTGGCATGTTCCTGTAATCCTAGCTACTGGGGAGACTGAGGAGAGAAGATCACTTGAGTCCAGGAATTCAAGGCTACAGTGAGCTATAATCACGCCACTGCACTCCAGCCTGGGCAACAGAGCAAGACCCTGTCTCAAAAAAAAAAAAAAAAAAAAAAAAAAGAAAAGAAAATAGAATATTTCAAGTAGTATTATTTGGATAGAACTCTTTACTACACTATAGTCAGAAGCATAGTCTGCTGGTCTAGGACTGTACATACTTATCAATAAAAAATGTTTGAGCATAACATTCTAGTATATGCATATTTAATAATAAATTTTACCTATACCCTACTATAAATTGATACATTAAAAATTATAAAAAATAGATTTCTTTTTTTTAATTAAAAATAAGTAAAAATAGAAGCTCTGATATTTTTTTCCTGAGTCACAATTAATGATGTTGCTTAACTCTCCACATGTCTATAATCCACTTTAGAGACAACTGGCCTGTGAAAAATCACTGAGCATGAACAGGTTTCCTAATGCTCCTAACCATGTTTCCTGTGAGTTTAGAATTTATATTTTCAGTACATACATGGTCTCAGAAGCCCCAGCCTAGAAAATTAATGTAATAATTGCTCAAGGATTATTATATGTGTAGGATCCCAACCAGAGATCTGCTTCCTAACAACAGAAGCAAAAGTTCTCGGGGAGGACATACCTTGAACCTGGCCTGCAGTGGATTCCCACAGATAAAGTCCTGCTGAAGATGAGCTCGTGAACCAAAAACTACAAAACACAGAAGAAAGTAAACAGCTATGAGTGAGAGTCAACAGACTCAAAAAACAGCAGGATTAGATCCTAAGAACTTCAAGTATTAGTAAAAGAACAATTTAATGGGAACCAAAATATAAAAATGTTTAAAATAATTGAAGACATAAGATCAAGAATCTAAGAAAAATAGAACAGGCAGATTGCAAAGGAACCAAATGTGAAATAAAAAGTATAGTCATTGAAATTACCTTGATGGGTTAGTTAAGAAGCAGTTTAGAGACAGCCAGAGAGAAGATTTAATGCATGGTCACTCCATCTGAGGAACACTGCTGCTGTTCCAGTTACAGTCAAAATACAAATTAGATCATGTCATGTACACCTAGATACCCACCTCCCACCCACTCACAGAAGATCACATCATGGCCCCCCAAATCCACAGAAGAGAAAAAACAAGATCCTTCACATGGCCCTGGAGCCCTGCCCGACCTCTCCAGCTCAGGTTCTCCCATGTCATCACTTAGCTTCATTATTTTCTCTGGTCTTCTTTCAGTTCTTCTAATGTCGTGCTTCTACCTTTCTTAGGCCTTTGAACAAACTGTGCTGTGTTTGGAATATCCTACTCCCTTTCCCCTAACTCCCTCATTCAACTCCCAGCTCAAGGGTCACTTCCCCAGGGGAGCTGTCCTTCATCCCACAGGTTACTAACAATCAGGGAAGCTAGCTACTTGCCTTCAAGGCACTAATTCAGTTTATAATTTTACACCATTACTGTAATTATTTGAATAACATCTATCTTCCTCACTAGACCATAAGGCCTGGTAGGCAGGACAATGTTCAGCTAACCATTGTGTCCCTAGCACCATGCTTGTACTTAGTAGGTGCTGAATAAATATTTTTATATGAATAGATAGTCCAGAAAAACAGAGCATAAGTTTCGATATTAAAATAGCTCCAAAGATGATTGATTTTCCAGTTTCCTTTGTTCTGCAGTTAGTTTTGTCCTTTTAGCCACATTATCAGAAATGATACTCCTTTTTTTCAAATCTTCTCAAGTCAAATTATATTGTTTCTTTGCACAGATTCTTTGCTGTTTTAAATAGACCCTTTTCATCATTCAGCTTTTAGTGCAGGTCCTTGGATTTCTGGCAAGATAGTCTGTAAAGCCCTGTGGAACCGTAACAGATGTCTGTAGAAATTCCATGAGTATTGCAGTTTTTGCCAAGGCACAGGGTAGACAGGTCTTAGGAATGGTGTCACATGCGGAAAGAAGGTTGCATGTGCAATGGGTTCTTCAGAAGCACGTCTGATTTTTATTTTTCAGGTGATCATGATCCTTCTTGGATCTGTTCACTGGCTGGCCTTTTTTTTTGTTTTTTTTTACGTGTTCCTTTGCTAACCTGACTGTGGCTCATTTTGTAAAATTGTGACCAGGTGCAGGGAAGTGGGTAAGTAGAAGACAGGACTACAGAGCATCCATGAGCTAGTGGGTTTGGGTCCCAGAGGACAGTGACACTGCGGCCACTTACTGCAGTGAGGAGGGATCGATTTTTCTCCCTCCCGGTTCTTAGCTGCACCTCCGAAGTAGATATGGTATGAAGCATCTTTCCTGGTGAAGAGAGGAAAAACTGTCGTGGTGAACTCTGTCACCCTAACAATTAGACATTTCAAACCAAACCAGATGGAATGGGAAAAGGGCTTAAAGGACTCTTGTAAAGCTCCTGACTTAGTTCAGTGCCCTGGCTTTTGTGACAGAGAAGTTCCCTACAGTTTAAAGCAAGCTTGATAGACAATGGGAAGAACCGTGTGCGTGCGTGTGTGTCTAATGTCTTGAAAAGGGAATAAAAGGATCAAATCAGCGAAAACAACACAGCTTTGTGCAGTGATCTTGGAAGGTTAGCAAGTGGTCTTGTCCAAGTTTTCAACAAGATGTTCCACTCCTGTTATAATTGGCTGCCGGGTAGGTTTGGACCTAACTAGAATGCCAGCGTTCGATTTCACCGTGTCCTCGGTGGAGATGTGTCACCGTTTATGCTCGCCTTAGTGACAATTTTCTCAAATGGAAACTCGTGGGAAATCATTACAGTGTTTATATGTCTCCCTTGTCGGACAGCGTTATCCTGTGATATTTTACCAGTGTTTTCTACTGCATGATGGCATCTTGCGAAGGTTAAGGCAGAACAAGTCCCTCTGTAATTTTGTGACTACATTTTACTTACTGAAGAAGAAAAGATAACTGACAATTAAGTATTTGGGATGTCACAGAAAGAACATGTGCAACTAATCAATGGAATCCTTTGGGAACATGATTTTATAAAGCTGATAAGGTAGAAAAATTGGGATTTTGTGATTTGTGTTGCGTGATGATAATTATACCTTTTCAATAAAAAAGACATTTCTCCTGGAGTAAACATTGAGCTTGCAGGGGCTGCTGGTAGCAATGCTGTTGTTTTTCTGCCCCATTCAGGCAATTTTTTGTAAATGCTTTCATAGAGTGTGAGGTTTCCCATGCATCTTTTAGAATGATATTCCTGAAGGACTATTGGGTTTATTTTAAGGGAAATCGTTTATTCTTTTGAGTAACATTGTATAAATAAAAATAATATTTTTGTTTGTTATAAAATGCATCAGCCACTCACGTTTAATGTTTATCACAGTTGGGTGTAGTAATATCAAAGTAGGTCACACAATATATCACACACTTGTTATAGTTATTTGATTTAACCCCATTTCCTTTGTGCATCTTATTAATAACCTGATTTTTAGTCTACATACATTCTTTTTCTTTTTTATCTCTCTCTCTTTTTCTTAACAAGTAGGAGGGAATGAGGTTCAATTTCCTTTTTTTTTTTTTTTTTTTTTTTTTTTTTTTTTTTTTTTTTTTTTTTTTTTTTTTTTTTTTTTTGAGACAGTGTCTCATTCTGTTGCTCTGGTAGAGTGAAGTGGTGTCATCATAGCTCACTGCAGCCTCAAACTCCTGGGCTCAAGTGGTCCTCCTTGTCTCTGCCTCCCGAGTAGCTAGGACTACAGGCACACGCCATGAGGCCGGGCTAATTTTTCTATTTTCAGTAGCGACAGGGTCTCACTCTAGCTCAGACTGGTCTTAAACTCCTAGCTTCGAGCGATCCTCCCGCCCCGGCCTCCCAGGGTGCTAGGATTACAGGGTGAGCCACCTCGATGGCCTCGTCTACATATATTCTTAAGTGACCAGTTGGGTAGAAATTTCTTTAGTGCATTTTTCTGTTAATTCTGTAGCATCTCCAATCTGCATGTGTATTAAAGAACCCAGAGTATTTAGACACTCTTTGATGCCTACTCTTCCCATACCTGTGCCACTTTTGCTAGTTTATTGCAGTGGCTTCAATCTAGAGATAGACTCCTTCCCTGCTGGTTATGACAATACTTTCTTCTTATTCCAGCAGCTTTGAACATGCTGGCTAACCAGCCACCACCTTCCTTACC